>KK099981.1:80044-118944 GCA_000611695.1 Rhizomucor miehei CAU432
TAATCGGGGTTCTTCTTCACCCACTTTTTGCTGAAATCTTGTCCAGGAAATTCATTTTGTGTCACCATTGGCAGAGATAACGATATCGCAGCAAGTAACTCTATCAGCCTCTCACAAGCTTTGGAGATGATTAGAGACATTCTGTATTCAAAGGTTCAAAGTAATCCAGTAAAAGGAAATTCAGTATTTCTGCAAGTCAGAAGTTAGATATGCAACTCAATTCAGCTTTTTGCTTGTATTTCATATAAAATTGCTTAATGCATTGTGAATGGATATTCTGAAGATGTCAGCAATACTGGTCTGGACAATAACCAGATTAATTGTTTGCTGGTATAAATCATGCAAATGTGATTTCTTTTCCTTAATGCTCATAGATAAGCATAATACTTGAGATAATCAAAACTTAAAATTATGCAAGTACATTCCATCCAGAAGCAATACTAGATCCTTCAAGATAGCCGTATTATCCAAAAAGAGGTGATTCCACCGGCAACTTTTTTTAAATGGCTTTACAAAAGCAACTATGGATGATGAAAGTTCTGCGAGATTATCTAAGTAAATAAAGATTCTACAACTCAAAGCAGACCAGAGTAGGGGCCTTTGACATTTTTTCTTTTTGATAAGGACCAGCTGTTTGTAAAAGTACAAGCCTGATCAAACCGAGCATAGCAGTATATTGAAATAAACACGGCATTTGGGCGGAATTGACACTTGTAAACGGGCTGAACGCGGCAGGAACAGAATTGACGCTCCAAAAAGATATAAAAGCAGAGGATATCGTCCGTCGTCGAAGATCATCTACAACAACTCGTCTCTTTTCTCACCAAATATCAGCGACATGTTCCGCTCTACTCTCTTCGCTCTTACTATCTCTGCCTTCGCTGTCATGACCTTTGCCGCCCCCAGCAAGGTCAAGCGTGATGATGATGACGGTCACGGCAACGACGACGACAGCCTTATCCACCTCAATGACATTGGTTTGATCAATCTTGATGAAGTTCTCAAGGGTAAGAGTTTAGAAACAAAAGTTTCTAGTTTTGTTTGATTATAACCGAGATGCTAATCCATTTCTTTGCCTAATATAATAGATGCCGATGTTTTGAACGATCTCAACATCCTCAGCAGCGGTGGTGACGACCACGACGACCACCACTAGATGGAAGCATTTTGATGGATTATCTATCATGCACACATCTAATATTTACTTTGTGATGTCTCTATCTATAAGAAAAAAAAGAACGTGCTAGCATGTTTCTACAGATATCACAATGATCTGGCTTCTGATTCATTATTTAAATATTCTGCGGAGGGCAAGGGGGCGGGGTGATGAACAGTAAGATTCATAGAACTGTAGAACATCTTGTGAAAATGGCAAGGAACAAAGGGACCGCGTTTCATTTTTAAGTTCTTCCAGAAAAAGGATGTTGAGAGATATTTGTATGAGTAGGGGGGGAATTTCAATCGCTTCACTATCTACGCTCCACTGGATGGTCCCATCGTGTAACTTCTTTCAATCTATGAATCAATGGATTCTTGCTACATTTCGCGTAGCAGTTTGGCAAAACTCCATGCTTTCTCGTAGCAGTATTCTTCTTTATTGTTCAAAAAAATCAGTACTTGTTTGAGATCTATACATTAACACTATGGATTCTTGTGGATGGGGTGGGGTTCCAAGGAGTCTATGTAGAGATCCGCGTCATCCATGTAGCTACGGTAACAATAATTTGAATAGATATTTCATGAAGAGAGTAAGATCATTTTATCGAACATACCGAGGTTCATCCTCGTCTTCCCCGTCAGGGCACACCGGTACAACGGCGTAAGGACAAGGGCCACGCGGTCGTATGCAGTAGTCTGGACATTCTGGTGGACTTAAGTAGAACAATAAAGTTACAAGAATTATTCAGTACAATGTGAAATCAACTGAAAATTTCATTAGGCTTAAGTCTTACCACTGGTATATAATCTTGGGGCATGCAACAGGCTCTGGGTTGTGACCAACTGCCTGATGTCTTGCCACGCCAGTTGGAAGTACAGCATCGTTCACGTCTGGTCTGCTCGCACCAGTCGGAAGTTGAACGTGACGCAAAGAAGAAAGGATCTTTGACACTGATTCTAGAGGACGGTCCAAGGCGGGGATGTGCTTTTTTGTGGGCAGAGCAGCAGGTGGAGCAGGTGTATGCTTGATACGACTGGCTGTAACGGTGACTGTCACAACAACAGGCATCAATGGTGGGGAAGCTGGCTGATGTTGAAGAGGACATGGTACGTTTTTAGGATGATTGCAAGAGTCAGGACATTTTTTGGGGCTTAAGAAATGTATTCAATATTTGGGGGTTTAGCGATAAATCTCTTCTATTATGGATCACATCTTTGTCATCACTTATTACCAAGGATTATTGTGGTTTGCGCAGACATTTACATGCTCTGTTGGGTCAAGTGCAGCATCAGCGTTTGAAGCTGCAGCGTGTGAAGCTGTAGCGTCTGAAGGTGGGTTAATGGAAAGAGGTACATCGACGCATGTAATGTATGGACAGCATTCTCTATCGTCGTGGTGAACAGTGCAAATACCCCACGTAGGTGTAGGCAGAGGTGGACAGGGCGGACATCCTTCCTTGGGAGTAGGTTGATACAGCCAGCTGGATGGCGACGGCGGCACAAGTGGACCCGAGGGTTGATAGAACCAGTTTGAACCATAAGGTGTTGGTGTTGCATTAGGCAAATACAATTCCGGTGGAGCCGAACGCGTGGGCGTTCCTAGTGTCGAAACAACCTTTCCTGGAACATCTTGGAGAAACCACGAGGCAGATTCTGGCATTTGCGGTCCGATAGGTTGATCGAACCATCTGCTCTCGTCTAGGCGCGCATACGAGAGAACAGGTGATGGTTCCTCCGCCTGGCGCTTGTCGACCTTTGGAACTTGGCTAGGGATATAATCGCTGGGGGATGCTGCCGGTACTGACGAAGAAGGAGAAATTTGTACATTTGAGGATGAGGCGCTCAAAATATCATTTTTATCGGGTAGTGCAGCAAATGAATCTAGACGCCGTCCTCTGTTCCTGCAGACAGGTTGACCACTCCTAGGACAACAATAATCTGCATCCGGGTAGAAACAGTCGTCATGGCAGTCGTCAGGGCATGGAGTTTCTTTGCAAGGTGCAAAAGTCTCGCAACGTGGTTTGCAGACTGGTTCACCGATGAAGGGACAGCATCCCGGACCGTCGTATGTGCACGAAAATGGACATTCCTCTGGACTTCAAAATCCAAAATGAACAAGTTATGTAAAGGGGACAAAGGATGTTGAAATGTTGTCAAAATGTAAAGTAAAAAAAGGACCGGTATCTTGTTTTCCTTACCATGGAAGAGACCTCAAAAGACAAACGATACCATGGCAATTGAGTGATTGACAAACCGGAATGCCAGCCCCGTCGCATCCGCCGCTGTTGGGATATACACATTGTGTACCGTGAGGACAGTCAGGGCATTTGTATCGGTAGTTGGGGCAGCCATCCTTTGATAGATGTGATCGCTCCTCCTTTGCTGCTATTTTGATATCCGTAAAAGTGTCAGCCAGTTCATATTACAGAGAAGAAAGTGGTTCTCGATGTACCTGACTCGATGTGTGTCGGGAGCGCCAATGTGCTCTTCAAAAATGTCGCGAGCAATAACCCGTAAAATATGCTCCAAGTCTTTTTCATATCAACAGATGTGATAAGTTGAAAGAAGAAAAAGAAGTTTTCGAGATTGAGAACCAGAGAATTTTATATCCACCCTTCCAGTCTGCATGCCTTGATCGATGCTTGTTATGCACATTCCTACACTCCTCATTTCTCATGCTATAGCATGTGCAAAGCGGGCTGTCTGCTATCACATTTAGACTTGCTCAGAGAAACAACATTCTGGTATCTGGCTATTGAGAAGATATTCAAAGATTCTGAATCTTTTCCATCACAGTTGTCAAAAAAAAGGGTCCAACGAGCATTTTTGAAGGTCCATTTTTCATTCCGACCGACCGAGACCGTGCGCAACTTAATACTTTTCCAACTTTTCTTGCAGGCAACACCTCCTCATGGTACGTAAAGTCTTCGTGAATGCAGATCCAGAGTGAACAGTGAAGAAGTGAGAACTCTTAACAGTGCTTCCTTCCTCTCTGCATCCTTGTACAAACACATTTACTAAATTGCTACGTTGATAGGCCACGCGATCCGAGCTTTCGCCGCAAGCTTTGAAGAAGGTTGCAAAAGATCTTCAGTCGTTGCAGCAAACTCCTCCTGAGGATATCCAAGTGATCAACAATGATCACGACTTGACAGAAATCAAGGCATGGATCCGCGGACCAGGTAAGAACTGTCACTGAACGGTAACCTGCAGTCCTTTGTGGGTCCAGCTAACACTGACCCGTTTCTCATAGATGGTACTCCGTATGAGAATGGATACTTTAAAGTGCGCTTGATCTTGAACGAAGGATATCCCAATGCACCACCCAAAGGTAGACTGAGCTCGAGTATTGAACTTAACTGTGTAACCACAGCATTGATATCAACTCATATGTAGGCTATTTTGTGACAAAGATCTTCCATCCAAACGTTTCTGCCAACGGCGAGATTTGTGTCAATACTTTAAAGAAGGACTGGAAACCGGATCTGGGAATCATTCAAGTTTTGTTGGTAAGATATGCATTGACGAATCATGCAAGGGCAAAAAGATTGATTGTGACCTTATAGACCATTAAATGTTTGTTAATCGTGCCGAACCCTGAATCAGCACTCAACGAGGAGGCAGGCAAGCTCTTGTTGGAGCAATACGATTCTTATGCCCATCAGGCTCGCCTCTACACCAAGATCCATGCTAAAACCGGTAAACAGGAATATATGAGCTTGGCGGCTGAGAGAGGAGTCGCACGACCTGGAAAGGATTCACAGAACGAGAACCCACCTGCGTCCAACAACAACGAAGATGTCTCGAAACCAAAGGAGAACTCAGCAAAGACGTCCAATGGCAGCAGCAACAACAATGTGTTGACTACATCAGCTGCTAACAATGCTTTCCAGTCAAACAGTCTCAAGAGGAGTGCGACAGAATCACAGGAAGGAAAGGATACCCTTGACAATACGACGCCAGCAAAGCAACCCAAAATTGAAAGCCCTTTAAAGAAGAGGGCAGGTCCCATGGCCGACCGCAAGAAGAATCTGCGCAGACTCTAAATCTACACTTCCACCACTTTTTCTGTCCTCGATTGATCCTTTCATATTCCTTGTATGTATCTCTCATCCTCTACTGAAATTCCATTGACCTTTTTTTCTTCCACTTCTTCCTTCACAAGGAGCAAAATGTTTTTTTAACAGCTCTTGAAGGATGCATACAAAATTCGCATTAAATACGAAAAAGTGTATAAAGGAGAACCCTTTTTAATGTGCAACGATAACTTGTATGAATGAATGCAATAGGACAGGATTGGGAAATACTCGGTATGTAAGAGATTGAACTTTGGAGCAATGAATTACTCTGCCAACGTCTTTGCGACAAACTTTGCAAGTTCGTTTGCGTCCGAAGCTTGCAACAGCTTTTGTTCAAAATGCATATCGAGCTCCATGGCAGCATCCTGAGCACTCGGACGACTTTGTGGGTCTTCTTCTAGCAGCCAGGCAACCAGGCCGGTGCAATAAATAGTAGGGTAACTGTAAGTAAATGTTGGACTGGGCTCTTCGAGAATCTTGTCAAAGACTTCTTCATCGTCCTTAATAGCATAGTGAGGTGGTACACGATCCATCATTTCAATAAGTGTGATGCCGAGTGACCAAAGGTCGACCTTGACATCATACTCTTGCTCACGGATCACTTCGGGCGCCATCCACTATTATAAATATTACACGGTCAGACCACATAGTACATAAATACAGAGTTCATTTCGTTGATTACCTTTGCAGTACCAAGACGATCCCGGTTGGGATGCTTTGTACTCGTGGCAAGGCCGAAATCAGCTACGATGTCTCGATCAATATTTGTCACATTAAGACCATGGAAATACATGTATCTCCAGATGATTTTACCAAGCTTGACTTCACCGTTGTATCCAAGCAACAAGTTTTCACACTTGATATCTCGATGGATATAACCTTTGCTGTGCAAGTATATGAGTGCATTCAAAGTCTGACGGACAATATAAAGGGCATGTTCCTCTGGGAGAGCGCGGTGGCACAAGACAGCAAAAACACTGCATTGCATTAGATCCATAGCTATCCATACTTCGTTTCTGTGTATGGCAGCCTCGCAAAGTCTAATAAGGTTTGTGTGACCACTAGCCATGATACGCAGCTCACGAACGACAGCTGCCTTGCACTCGCGATCATCTTCTAGCTTGCAACGTTTCAAAGCCATCTTGACACCTTTCATGCCACGTACAGAAACTTGCACGACCGATCCATTCACACTACAATGGAAAGAAAAAATAATAAGGATAGCGTATTTTTATAGTACTCCAATTCCCCTTCACTCCTCCTCCTCCTCCTCCACCTCCTTAGTTTGGGCCTCCTTCCTCTCTCTATGTCTTTCTACTTTATCACATCTGTATGTGTATGTGTATGTGTGTGCATCTCTCTTCCCTTACCCAGTCCCTATCTCTTTGGATCCCAAGTATCGATTCTTGGGAGCATCAATAAGGGTTAGCTTTGGGATTGCCTTTCTCAAACGTTTCACAAAGGCGGAATCTTGCTTTCTCAGAATTGGTGCTGGAGGAGCTGGTGTCCAGTCTGCTCCACAGCAGGCGGGAATCCACGGAGGCTAGCACCAGTTCCTGTTTCAGTCGCAAAAAAGCCTAAACGGGTTGCTATTGTGTATAACTCACACTCACCCTTGCGGGGGCAGTTTGTTTCTTTTTAGGCGGATCTTTGCGTGGAGGTTCTGGTACCGGTAAGAGGTAGGCGTTGCCCAAGATATCAGGGATTTCGCAATGACCGGGCGAGCGCCAAATTGACTTAAAAAAGATATCAAATACGCATGAGACACACAAAGGCAGCGACGAGATATGAGTGCATATATATATACTGCTTACCTTTTCGGGTGCTTTACTGCCGTTACTGCCGAGAACCGAGGTTGGTTTTATGGAGCTCAGGGAACGTCGTTTGACGGTGCATGCGGTCGTCGTGCGTTGGTAAGTATTGGAAGCAGCAGCGCTGTCGGAACACGACTTCCGCACTGGTTTTCTTGTGATAGTAGTAGTGATTGTCTTGTGCATAAGCTAGTAAAGAAACGAGCGGAAGGGGTGTTCTGTTATCTTTAAAGAAAGAGTGTGAGGGCAGGACCAAACGCCTGGAAACGTAGAGTGGAAAAAAGAAAGGAGTGAATACCCGCGCCCAAATGCGCACGTTGCCTGGTTTTCATGCTCTGTCAGACTGCGCCCATATATGTACAACTCTTGTGGCAGCAATGATTTTTTCCTTCCCCCTACAAGGAAACAGGGCTAAGCTTGTTTTATTGTCTCGAAGCAAAAAATTTTGAACTTGCCTATTAGCAGCTGCTCCATTGCAACCTGAAAGTCATAACGTGACATCGATGTAGGTGCAAGTAAATATCCTCATCTTATTTACGGCTTCCGTCTCCATACGATGTGCTGGGACAACCGCAGGAACATACTCTTTGTGCCTGATTGATTGTGCTATTTAAATCGTCATGTACTCCGCATAACAAAAGATCTGTAATTCTTTCCTTCTGCTTTCTTCCTCTTTGGAATCCAAAATGAACCAAGCTAACGACTCGAATCTCCTCGCGCCAATGGAGTGTTTGGAGCAAGAAATGGCTCGGTTGTCTGAAAAAGTTGACAGTCTTCTAGCAAGAGGCTGTTGCCAGCAGGACGCGTCAGGGAGTCAACATTCGATCGTTCGCAGATTCACAGCGTGGTTCACGATCCGTTGAAGGATTTGCTGTTCCCTCTTGTAAACAAAAAGGAACCGGAAGAACCGTATCCAGGTCGCTCAGGCAAAACAAGACCGAAGCAGCTTACCTGGAACGAGATGAAGAGACTTGCTCGGGAAGTCTTGCACGACCACGGCAAGTCAATTACTGACGGTGGAACCATCATGCCCTGTGGCACCTTTTTAAAGGTAGTCGCCAAGGCTGCCTGTGTATTGCGCGAAATGAAGCAATGAAATGCAAGCTTAAAGTCGGAGAAACCTCACTAAACGTAGTATCCACCTTTAACGAATGCATCCGCACAACGCAAACGCAACAATCAGCATGGAACATTATAGTCTCCAACCTCTCCACTTGGGGGTCCCAGGTGCTCTCGGTACCCGCGACAAAGCAAGACATATTTATGACCATGTCAAAGGCGCTTTTGGTTGCGTTGCGATCTTGAAAGCAATCATAAAACGTTGCAAGCATGCGGATCTGACTCTTGTAAAAGATTTGATTTTGCATAAGAGAAGCAGAGATAAAGACCGACAAATTTCTCACTTGATAAATCAATGACATTGAGAATCGATATATAGACGATTGCCTCCGGCTTTGAATGATGAAACCAACCGCCAATGGAAAAGCTTCGGTTCGACGGCGCAAAGGTCTCCGTACCTGGACTGCAAGATCTCATGCTCATAACATTTGAGCGCGTGCTTAGAACCGAGATCAACTGTATCACACGGATCGATGATTACATTGGATTCTTTTGGCAAATTAAGATACAGCTTGCCTGGCTCGATACTTTCTTCTCTTTTACTTACAGCTTGTACATTCAGTTGTTGATTGAAAAAGCGATGATAGCCATTCAGCGCTTGAAAGACTCGCACGAGCAAAACAGAGACTGTACTGCAAGTCATCATCCAGTTCCCATCCTCTCTGAAGGGAAGCTCCAAGGATAGCTCAGTTACATAAGTACCGGTTAGGCAAGCACTCTATGAACAATATCCCAAGTGGCTTCCTGGCATCGTCATCTATCTCGGTAGCTTTTAATACAGGTAGAAAAATAAAAGAACGTCATGAGGAATGTATTTCAATCTGGAACGACTTTTTAAAGGGATTGATGTTCTAGGATTTATCAGAAAAGAAGAAAATAGCTATGCAGCAATCTGCAAATTTCGATGATCCAAGAATACTCCTAGATTCTAGAATTACCAGTCAGATCCAAGGAATTGCTTTGAGAATTAAGCCCAGGGTCTGACAAGTAGTACTTAGGCTAGGATTAGAGCGAGAATCTGTAAATAAGCGCAGAGAATATGCGAAGGGTCCTTGAACGCAACGTTACAGGATTGTTCTGGGCTATATTTTACAAGCTTACCATCGGCAGCAATAAATCTGGAATGATATTTTGCTGGGGGCAAAGAGCTGGTCACTTAACTGATTCTATTGTGTGGATGCCTCCAATATGTGTAAGACGGGGGTCTGCAATACGATCTAGACAAAGGACATAAATAGAAAGGTAGCGCCCGTGAGCGCAAACATGAATAAGGAATCCCATGCAAATGAAACCTGTACGTAATGTTTAGCAGCACTCTAGCCCGGGAAACTGCCTCCTCTACTCATGCATGACGCCCACCCTACATGTAGCTTTCCTATTGGAAGAGAAAGGATAGGTGATATGTTTGGTTTTGAAGAGGTACCCAGACTGCACAAACAGCGTTATGTTGCTGGCCGACGCAGGCTGTGGCAACTGGCAATCAATCAGTTTCACACTTACTACTGCTTTCGCTTCGGCGTTGTTGTCCCCCGGCATGACCTATTTGGCTAGATGCAAATACGTTACTTCAAAGTTTCTGTGACACCACATGATGTTGACGTCCCCCAATTCTCAGCCATCAAACTTTGTAACAAATCCAGACAAACTCGTGATTGAAACACGTATAGAATTTATCTGGGTGGGGAGAGCACAAGCTCCCAAAGTGGACAGCAGGGTTTATTCACGTCTGCTAAACAGATTATAACTACTCGCAACCACATCCTTTGGCGTTGGATTCCTTGCTAGCGCACTGGCAACTGGAGCCACACTTGCAACCTCTGGAAAATTTTGACGTGAATTTAGAGGAGTAAAACATCCTTTATTCCCCAAAACTTACTCGCTACTGGCAGCGCAGGAGCATCCAGAAGACTCGCCGCACTTGCAGCTGTCAGCAGTGCATTGGCAGTTTTCAGACTTGCACACACAAGAGGTACCACAGCAACTGGGGTTTCCCATTTTTTGTTTTTTCTGATGTGGATTTGTAGGAAGTGTGAGAAGAAGAAAGAAGGAAGAGAAATGCGAATGTGCTGCTAAAAAGTATCTCTCTTTTTTTTAGGGGCAGCAGTTTCAAAGCCCTCCCAAACCAAGCAGCCAGCACTGTATCTAGCATGTACCGGGATGCAGCCGGGTTACGCCTAAAGTGTACTTTTATGATACTCTTGACCATGGGACCAGAGAGCCCCTATTATCCTAAAAAATATTGCTGCTCTCCATATTTTGAGGAAGGAAAAAAGAGGAGTTACTATCTGCTCTTGACAACTTAGCGGATGTGCGACGCGCTCGAACCAAGAACACACATATTGTCGGACCTGGCAACGTCACGGCAACGACCCATCTGAAACACTCCACCTTCCCCCTCTTCGTCGGCCCGCTTGAAAGTCGCGCGTCTCTCTTCTCTCTCCCTTCAAACTCGACCTGTAATCCGAATCATGCCTGGCTTCTACACAGGACTTGCCGGGGCAGCTACCAGTCTCGCGACCATCGTCGGTTTATACATGCTCTTCACCGGATCCGGTGAAGCATTCAACGTTGGAAAATTACTCGAAGAAACTTCGCCTTATGCTTGGGCACTGACTGGGATGGGTCTTTGCATTGGCCTCTCAGTTGCCGGTGCTGCATGGTAAGAAGGCGTGCGCGTGGGCGAGCGCCAGCGCAAACTGTTCTTTTGTGAAAAGCAAGCAAACTTGACATTGGACGGGCACAGGGGTATCTTCATTACAGGCGCATCGCTTCTCGGTGGTGCTGTCAAGACACCTCGCATTCAGTCAAGAAACCTTATTTCAATTATTTTCTGCGAAGTCGTCGCTATTTACGGTGTCATTATGGCCATCGTCTATTCGGCAAAGTTGAATGACGTGCCTCCTGAACTCTTATATACCACATCCAACTACTTTACTGGTAAAGCATTCTCGAAAGATTGTATACAAAATATCATCTTTTTTACGTGACATATTTTCCTCTTTTTTTTTAGGGTCACGCTATCTTTTGGGGCGGTTTGACAGTGGGTGTCTGCAACTTGCTTTGTGGCGTCTGCGTTGGCATTACAGGATCAAGCGCAGCATTGGCTGATGCTCAGGATGCTCAACTTTTCGTCAAAGTACTTGTCGTTGAAATTTTCGGTTCCGTTCTTGGCCTGTTTGGTCTCATCGTCGGTTTACTCACGGTAAGAAGAATATACATGAACAGATTATAAATAGCAAGTTACTCACATCATGCAGACCGGTAAAGCAGCAGATTTCCAGTAGAAAAAAAAACAAAAGAGAGAAACACCAACATGTTGTGAATACCCCGTTTATAAAGATGGTTGAATACAATGAAAAGCGGAAAGCAATATGGATGAGCGATACAACAAGTTAAATGGTGGGATTACAAAAGTTCAAGTAATATCTGAGCGCCAGGAGCAGTGTTTTGTTCCTTTGCCTTCTTAATCTCTTTCTTGTGTGGTTTCAGCAATGCGGCTACTTCATCCTTAGTCGAAGGTTCTTCAAGCAATGCAACAACAACGAAACTGCCATAGTTAGTTGCAAAATGAGCAAGGTTGGTTTTGATACGTTCCAAAAGTTTAGGAGCAAAGTTCAAAGGTTCCGTCGCGCGATCGTTGGCTTCCTCAGCAGTGTCAGCCTTGACCATGGCCTTAATGACACGGTTTGCGAAGGGGTTTTCCATGATATGGTTGTCCTTTTCGATGCTTTCGCCAGCAAGATCAAGAATTGCATCAATAGCGGCCGACTTGTCACCTAGGTGGTACATAGTGTGAGCCACAGGCATTCATGACCCTTAGAGATTAAAATTGTCCACGACTTACCAACAGCGTGCAACATAGTTTCTCTTACAATTTGTGAAGATAAACTCTCGCGCAAAAGTGTCGAGGCATGT
This sequence comes from Rhizomucor miehei CAU432, assembly GCA_000611695.1. Classification (NCBI taxonomy): domain Eukaryota; kingdom Fungi; phylum Mucoromycota; class Mucoromycetes; order Mucorales; family Lichtheimiaceae; genus Rhizomucor; species Rhizomucor miehei. The sequence goes on from KK099981.1 coordinate 92,127, forward strand.
TGTGCAACAGCCTGGATGAGAAGAGGCGAACTACCCTCCAAAATTTCCTTGCTTCGGATCTCAGGATCTTTCTTACTGTTTCTGTAAGCGTCTGCTTCCTTGAGCTGCTTTACGGTCTCGGGTGAAAGGTATTTGGTATTGCGGCCGGCCAAAATGTACAAAAAGATACGGCGACCGTATTTGTCGTTGAACAACTTTTGAGCATGTTTCAGCAATTCCTGAAAAGAAGAAAAAAATAGTCAGTCAATATATACTGCAAAAGTTTGATGCAGATATCCTTCAACTTACACTGACAACAGCCTTGTTGATAAGCACGGTATCATCGGTAACATCTAAAAGTCGCAGCAAGACCAAGTAGCCATATTGATCTTCGGCAATCTTTGTCAAGTATGGCTTAAAGTTCTTCACAATATGTTTACGGTCCTAACCGGTTTTGTCAGCAAAGATGCTTGCTGAGTCGATGGAAGATAAAGAAATAAGGAATTCACCTTGGGAGAAGCGTACGATACAAGCATGATTGCGACCTTCGAACCTTCACGAGTATGCAAAATATCTTGAACATTGTCGCGCAGATGAGCAAACATATCCTGACGAGCCTTATCGTCTGCGAGGGTCAAGTACTGGTAGAGGGCAGTGTGAACGATGCTGTGAACTACAGTGCCCTTATCCATACATCCGGTCAAAGTCTCGGCCATGAACTTCAATACAGTGTCTTTCTTTTCCGGCAAGTTCTTTAGCAATTCGTCCAGCGTCTTTGCTCCTCCACCACGGTTGAACAGTGTCATTTCTGGTCCGTAGAATTCAGCGAGTAGCTCTCGGCGTTGTGCTGCGTTCGAAAACTGTGCAAAGAATGCTTCAACCACAGTTGATGCCTCCTTGTGTCTAATCAGTTTGCGAATGTGGGTGCGGAACTCGGACAAAATCTGATCTCGTTGCTTCGGGCTAAGTAAAATTAAAACATCTTTAGATTATACGTTTCCCGCATCCTTTTCTTTTCCTGTTCCTACCAGTATTCAAGAGCTTTCAGGGCAATGAATTTGCCGTACATGGACTTTGAAAGATCAAGGTATTTGCCGGTAAGTTCGCCAGCAATCTCGTTTTTCTGTTCTGAGTTGCCCTTCTTTAAGCAAGTCTGGATGATACGAGAAGCATCGTGTTTGAAAATAATCTACATTTTGCACTGTTAACACCTTGGGTAAACTTTGTAACAATTTCTGCGTAACTGACCTCTTGGACATGGCCTTTGATGACACCCATTATCTGGTCCATCAACTGCTTGGTCTCTTCACGAGAAATATCACCACGCCTCAGCGTTTCCCAAATTTTCTTTGCCTCTGTAATCATGTCGCTGTGGCGATTCTGGCTTTTGCGATCATGTTTTGCAGTATGTTGTTGCTTGTGCGAATCTAGAAATATAAATCAGATCCTGAATGTTTGATCTCTAAACTCCTCTCCAAGCATACCACTCTTGGCCTTCTTGTTGTTCTTGTCTGCACCGGCCTGGGTGCTTGCTTTTCTCTTGAGAGTAGGGTTTGCCATTTGTCGGACCAACGAGCGAGGAAAAAGCGCAGACAACTTATGCAAGTGTCCAAAAATCTAAGGAACTGAAAAAGCCACAAAGAGATGTCCAATTATGGAAAGAACAGGAAGCGCGCCCATTGTCGGTGTGCATTCCAGGAAAAAAACGCGTGCAACGAGCGCGTATCGCGCGGTATATCTTCTTCTTCCTTACACTTGAATAATGGGCTCCAAACGTGAGTTTGGGAGCGGAGGCAGGACATTCCGGCGAGGCTTCAACAGAAAACTCGGATCAACTCGTGCCAATACATCGTTGCAACGGTACGGTCTGCCCACCGGATCTGGCAGTGAACCCACCGTTCTAGATCAGCGTTTCGAAAACATTCGCAAACTTGATGAAATTGAATCGCGATTCGGATTCTATCGGTACAAGGAAGGTCCTGAACGTCTCGGCTGGCTCATTAATATGCATGAGGTACAAGAGTTGTGCTTTGCTAACTTTTGTTGGTACCTTTTGCAATTGACCATATGAAACTTACTTTACGCATAATAGACGGTTGTTCCTGACCCTGAGTGGCCAGGTGGCCGCGCGGCTGTAAAGTACTATTTTCTAGATGAAAACGGTGAAACGTTCAAAGTATTATTATATTACAGCCCATACTTTTACATTGGTTGCAAGGTACCTAATCGGCCGTTCTATTTTGCGTTTCTTGCAACCAGCCATTAATATTTCTTTTATTATGTATAGCCTGGTACTGAGGGTGAAGTGGAAGAATACCTTCGACGAAAATTTGAAAATACCATTGAACAAATCAAACGTGTACAAAAAGAGGACCTTAAACAGGTACGAGATGATCACATACAATGCATTAGGAATAAAGTCGATGTACTTAGCAACATTCATTTGTTGCTAGCCAAATCATCTTATTGGAAGGAAACGAACCTTTTTGCAACTATGCTTCCGCAATGTATCTGACCTGCTGACGGTTCGAAAAGTCATTCTGCCAGAGGCGAAAAAGAATGAAGCAAAATTAAAATCCATGGACACGTACTCAGAAGTCGTAAAGTGAGTGGTTGGAATACGACAAAGTAGCTTATACAGGTAATTGACGAATCATAAAGGGAAACCATCCGATATGAAACGTCGACGTATATGTCTGCCACGAATTCCCGTAAAAATCCCCACGATACTCTCGAAAATATTATTGATATCCGCGAATACGATGTTCCATACTACGTTCGATGCGCTATTGACTTGGGTATTTACTCCATTCTAAACTTTATTTTTACCAACCGTCTAAGACTTATTTGCCAGATATTCGTGTTGGTGTTTGGTACAATGCAAAGGCTCTGCCAGACGAAACAGTCGTGCTTACCCGAAGACATGATCTTGTACATCGCCCGGAACCTGTTGTCCTAGCCTTTGATATTGAAACAACCAAGCTGCCTCTAAAGTTTCCTGATGCAACGATTGATAATATTATGATGATTTCATACATGATTGACGGACGAGTAAGTCTCAACGGCACGCTTTTTTATATTTAATATACATCACTCAAACATTCTTCGCAGGGATACTTGATTACAAACAGAGAAATTGTCAGTGAAGACATTGAAGATTTTGAATACAACCCGAAACCAGAAATTGAAGGCCCATTTACAATCTTCAACGAGGCGAACGAGGTAAAGTTAGTACCTTGGTTGTATACACTAGATGCTTACGATAAATCACAGTATGACGTAATTATGCGCTTCTTTGAACATATTCAGCAAGCCAGACCTACCATCTTTGTCAGCTATAACGGTGATTTCTTCGATTGGCCGTTCATTGAAGCTCGTGCCAAAGTGCATGGTATCAGTATGTATGAGGTACGCTTCATAGCTCCAGTTACCTAAATCCATATATTTTCATCGCTCACCTTTTATAATCATTAGGCTATTGGTTTTTACAAGGACGATGAAGATGAATACAAGTGCAAGTTTGCTTCACACATGGACGCCTTTCGATGGGTAAAGCGCGACTCGTACCTGCCACAGGGTAGTCAAGGTTTGAAGGCTGTAACGACAGCCAAGCTGGGCTACAATCCCTTGGAACTCGATCCCGAAGACATGACGAGGTATGATATGACAAGTCTTTGAAGAAAAGGATATAATTCCTGACTATAACCGCTCTCCATTTATTAGATTTGCATCCGAGCAACCTCAAACACTGGCACAATATTCAGTTTCCGATGCGGTCGCTACTTACTACTTGTATATGAAATATGTGCATCCTTTCATTTTCTCTCTTTGCAACATCATTCCTCTAACACCTGATGAAGTCCTGCGTAAAGGTACCGGCACACTCTGTGAATTACTGTTAATGGTAAGTATAATATATGCATCCCTTGTATCTTTGACGAATGATAACAATGTAATAGGTCGAAGCTTACAAAGCCAATGTTATTATACCCAACAAGCACGTCGAAGATCGCACGAAAATGTTTGAGGGACATTTGCTTGAAAGTGAAACATACGTTGGTGGTCACGTCGAAGCTCTAGAAGCAGGTGTTTTTAGAAGCGACATTGATACTTTCTTTAAAGTGGATCCGGAGGCTGCTCAGCAGGTATGTGTAATCTCACGGCACCTTTACTTGACCAAACTACGAATCTAATCCGTACAATACAATTTATAGTTGATTGATCAACTGGACGATGCTTTAAAGTTTACATTGACGGTTGAAGAAAAGCAAAAGCTCGAAGATATCGTAAACTACGAAGAAGTACGCGATCAAATCAAAAAGAAACTTGAAGATCTTCGAGACAATCCAATACGTCATGAAAGTCCTCTTATATATCATTTGGACGTTGCTGCCATGTATCCAAACATCATTCTTACCAATCGACTACAGCCTGATGCTATGATTGACGAATCCATGTGCGCTACTTGCGAGTTCAATACACCGGGCAAAACGTGCGATCGTAGGATGACTTGGTCCTGGAGAGGCGAATACTTTCCAGCTAAACGCAACGAATATAACATGATTGAAAATCAGCTATCAACGGAAATGTTCCCTCCCAAAGAGCCCAGAGGACAACCAAGGTCATGGCAGGCACTTGATGATTCTGAAAAGACAACGCTGCTTCACAAGCGATTGACAGAGTACTGCAAAAAAGTCTACAAAAAGGTTCGAGAGACGAAAACAATCGAGAGAGAATCCATCATTTGTCAGCGCGAAAACCCATTCTATATCGGCACTGTGCGCGCGTTTCGAGACCGTCGTTACGAGTACAAAGGTCTCCACAAGAAATGGAAACAAAATCTGGACAAGGCATTATCTGAAGGCGCAGTGACAAAGGTGGATGAAGCAAAGAAGATGATTGTCCTATACGACTCTTTGCAGCTTGCACACAAGTGTATCCTCAACTCATTCTATGGCTATGTCATGCGAAAAGGTGCCCGTTGGCACTCTTTGGAAATGGCTGGTATTGTCTGCCTGACTGGCGCAAGGATCATTCAAATGGCACGGCAGCTTGTAGAAAGGATTGGCCGACCTCTAGAACTGGATACAGACGGTATCTGGTGTATCTTGCCAAAGACCTTCCCGGAAACTTTTGCATTCACACTAGCCAATGGCAAAAAGGTCAAGATCGATTATCCATGCACCATGTTGAACCACTTAGTACACGCCAAATTCACAAACCATCAGTACCAAACCTTGACCAACCCAGAAACATTCGAGTACTCTGTGCACAGTGAAAACAGTATCTTTTTCGAAATTGACGGTCCTTATCGTGCCATGATCTTGCCAGCATCAACTCACGAAGACAAATTGCTCAAAAAGCGTTACGCTGTGTTTAACGACGATGGGTCACTCGCAGAACTCAAAGGTTTCGAGGTCAAACGACGTGGTGAGCTCAAGCTTATCAAGATTTTCCAGTCGGAAATCTTCAAAGTATTCTTGCAAGGCCAGACACTCGAAGAATGTTACGCTGCTGTCGCACAGGTAGCCAATCAGTGGCTCGATATACTCTACAGCAAAGCAAGAAATCTACACGACGAAGAGCTGTTTGACTTGATTTCAGAAAATCGAAGCATGAGCAAGACGCTGGAGGATTACGGTGCACAGAAATCGACCGCTATTAGCACAGCCAAGCGCCTAGCCGAATTTTTGGGCGACCAGATGGTCAAGGATAAGGGCCTTGCATGTAAATTCATCATTTCTGCATTACCAGCCGGCTCTCCTGTTTCTGAGCGCGCTATACCCGTCACTATTTTCAACGCGGAACCAAGTATCAAGAAGCACTATCTGCGAAAATGGCTCAAAGATAACTCGCTGACCAGCTTTGATATCCGTGACATTCTTGACTGGGACTATTATCTGGAACGATTTGGATCCGTTATACAAAAGCTCATTACCATTCCTGCAGCTATGCAGAAAGTCAACAACCCTGTGCCGCGTGTGCATCATCCAGATTGGCTGCGAAAACGTGTATCTGAAAAGGACGACAAGCTGCGGCAAAACCGGATTTCAGAAATGTTCCAGCGGGTGGATAGAGAAAAGTACTTGGATGATTTGGACGAAGAAATGAACGAAGCGTCGTCATCTTCAGATGATGTGGAAATGAATGATATCGAAGATCTGGATGTCGGCACTTTACCTACGAGCAAGGACAGCGGGTTGGACGAGTCACCAAGCGTAAAAGGGGTGGTCGTCAAGACGGAGAGCCGATGGAGGAGGACCTGCCAGAGACAATGCCTGATATGTACGAAGATTATCATGGATGGCTTGCCTATCAGAAGCTAAAGTGGAAGCGACAACGGTTACTTCGAGCCAAGCGAAGAGAAGCCAACGGCGGCAGTTCGCAAGCACTGAATCATGGCGATGTTGGCGGATTCTTCAGGAGGCAAACCGGCTCCCTTGTCTCTAGCACCTGGGAAGTCTTACAAATCAACGAGACAGATACACCAGGCGAGTACCGCATGTGGGTTTCTATTCAGCAGCGTCTCGTGCCTATACGACTGAACGTGCCGCGTATCTTCTACCTCAACTGCCGCGAAGAAGAGCCGACGCAACTGCTGGAAGAAAGTCCAAACTGCAACTATGCCAAGTGCGTCCGAACATTGCCTCGGTCTTATCCTTGCTACAATCTATTCGAAGTCATCATGTCTGAAGATACGTACCAAAAGGAGCGCAGGAAAATGTCAAGTATTTTCAACCATCCGTCCACCGAGGGCGTATACGAGACTCAAGTACCTTTGGACGTACGTGCCTTGTTACTGCTGGGAGCACATTGCAGTGTAACAAAGGAGAAGGCTGGGCATAGCAGATTGGAAGACAAGTTTGATCTCTTGGATCTGGAACCAATGCTCGATATTTCTCATAACTACATATTTAATCCAAAAGATTACAACTATATCTATCTTTACCATGGATACATGGACAACCGTCATTTCTTTGCACTCATGGGATCATCGCTGCAGACGGCACAGTGCTTTATTGTTGGAGGATCAAGAGATAATCAACAATTGTCCAACATGCGCACGCTTTACCGAAACTTGTACCAGGAGGTTGTGGGACAAGAGAACATGAGCCAGACTGTCGAATTGAAGCCGGAGCTCCAGTTTGAGATCAGCAACCACGGAACGGAACGTGAAGCATTGCGACAGGTCAACAGAGCTCTGGGCAGATACCAAGATGCAAAGCGTGGACCCACCATAATCGTTATCTGTTCGCCTAAGGAGCCTGGTCAGATAATACAGCATGCTAAAATCATCAACGAGTTCCCGTACATGACGATACCTCCTCGACTTCCTGAAGGCGGAATCAATGCTCTTGGCTGGCTACAACAAATTGCTCGCCGTTCAATTCATTCGTATCTCACGCTGGGTACCTGGATCGATGAGAAGATCACACAAGCCCGGTATGCGAATGTGCCTATTTGCAACATCCCTGATGATCCATACTTGTTCCTGGCCGATATTCTGTATGCCCGACGACTAATGAAGAATGATATGGTCCTCTGGTGGTCAGAGGCTACCAAACCAGATTTGGGCGGTCGCGAGGAAGACGAAAATTTGACAACCATCAATGATATTGAGCATCCAGAAATCACCAATCCATCTATATATTACAATGTCTGTATCGAGATGGAAATCTACAACTTATGCCTAAACAGTATCATGGAAGCGCTGGTCATTAATGAACTGGAGGGTACGACGGGCGTCATGGGCTTTGACACGTCGCTGCACAGTCTGGATGAATACAACAACAATGCAGTCTATACAACGGTGGGCTTTGCGGATGGCACTGTCTCGGCCAAAACCTTCATGATGCTCCGTAGTACAGTGCAGCAATGGATCCAAGAATCGAAACAGAACAACCCGACAGCGGCAATGATGGTTGATGCCTTGCATCGATGGCTACAAAGTCCCTCCTCCAACATGTACGATCCATGCTTGTATGGCTTGGTCCATGGAATGATGACGAAGGTATTCATGCAGCTGGTGGCTGCTATCAAGAACTTGGGTGCAAGCATCGTTCACGCCGATTTCCGCAAGATTATTCTGGCTACCACAAAGGAATCATTGTTGACAGCTAAACCATATCAAGAGTATCTCTTCCGCACTATACGAGGCAAACAGATATTCAACGAGCTGGAACTGCGACTGGTATACTACTGGGACGTCCTAATATGGATGGATGAGATGAACCATGGAGGCATTATTGCGGATTCGGATGCACCAATGACCGAGACGTCAACGGCGACTCCTGAAGTCACCATGCAGTGGAATATACAAGACTATCTTCCACCTGCTACACAGCCCGCCTTCCAAAAAACGATTGCCAACTTTATAAGTAAGATACATTCGCTCAAGGTTCAATACCCTCGTGATATCCGCAACCAAGCACAAATGGATCAAGACGACGCGAGCGTTGAACGACGAGTAGTGGAAACTCGCAATTATGTGGTACACGAAGTACAAGGCGATCTCCTGCGATGGATCCTCAAATCTACTCGAAAGCAAGCTACGGAAGAAGGCTACGAGTTCCCCGAGCTATCTGGTTCGCACTTGCAACTGTCTAACCCAACCTTGGAATGTGTAAAGGCCATCTGTCACGTGCTCGGCCTGGATCCCCTATTAGATGACCAAGTGAGAGTCCTGAGAAGCAACGCGCTCCTAGCAGTCTCAGGCATTAGCGAGTTCAGCGACGAAGCCCAGTTCCGGAACCCTTGCAACACGTTCAAGCTCACGGGTGTTCTTTGCACGTTCTGTAACTATGCGAATGACCTGGACTTTTGCCGAGACCAGTCTCTGCTGCCTGTGAACGGTGCTCCACAGCCATGGCGTTGCCTGGCCTGCAAAGTGGAATATGACAAGACTCAAATTGAAGGTGCCCTCATATCCCTCGTGCAAGACTGGGCAGTAGCGTTCCAGGTACAAGATCTGCAATGCCCGCGTTGCCGTGACATTAAGCGCGAGAACTTGCTCAAGCATTGCAACCGTTGCGGCAGCGAGTTTATCACTACGCAAGACAAGAACGACATCCTGAGAAAGGTTCGTGTCCTTGACAGAGTTGCCAAGGAGCAAGGATTTTCGTTCCTGTCAGACCTTGTCAGCTGGGTCCTCTCAAGGTCTACATAGACGCGTCATACGCCTTTGCCCCTCCCTTTCCTCTCTCCCCCTTACCAACGTAACTCTTCTCATCCTTATTCATTTGTTTGTTTACACAGAGCATGAAATGTACACATGACATGACACTGCAGGCATACAACGTGACACTTTATCGCCTCTTTCAGTTTTCTTTTTTCCTGTTTAGAGTTTTAAGGGGGGAACTGTCGGCTACTTAACGAACCACGACGCAGATCATAATAGCTACGAGCGGCAGATATGCAGTCATTTTATCTTGTGCTTCTTGAGCCCGAGCTATCTGGTTTGCAACAGGCAAAACCCTAGCTCAGAAGCACGAGTTGGGTAAGAATAAAGAAAAGAGAAAAAAAGAAGGACGAACAGCTTCCGTTTATAGACAGTTTTCGGGTGGCTTGTTGGCAAGGTGGCGCGGTTACCCAGGTTACCCAGGTTACCCTAGTTTTCAAGGTCCCGGTTACGTACACACAACATATTTCATTTTCATTTTTTTGCTTTTGGGTAGTGGAAGGCGACTAGTGTAATCCGAATTGAGTTACCGGTAATACCGGCCTTATGCATTGCACTGCATAGCCTAAACACCAGCAGGGCACTTTCAATGTCCTGAGGCACCTCCCTAGGTTATATAACCATCGTCGGTCAAGCAGTGCACACAGAACAGTGGTTTCTGGTACCCTACACCCGTTTTCACGAGTTGCCCAGCAAGAGCATTACGGCTTTTCTCGGACTTTCCCACGGGTTGAAAGATAAAGAACAGAGTCTTTTCGTGTGTTTACCCGTAAAGCATAAGCAAGTCACCTCCAAAGAAAAGAAGAAAAAAATACATCGAGGTTAAGAACGTCTCCTTTTATATCTTTCGTCATTCTACAGTCACGAAGTTGCGCTTTTTGAAAATGGGCGAGGAGAGTGGGAGGTCGCGGAGCCCGCCACATTGGCCCTGCTGAGCAGGTGTCACAAGTTCTTTTCTTCTCTTTTATACGATAACAAAAAACGTGTTCGTCATGGCAGGAGCAAGATCATCAAAATCGCAGGCCAAAGGCGTCCTGAGCGAAAACTCAATAAAGTCGATTGCTGAACTTATAAAGACCGGAAAAGGTAATTAAGGATATCAATAAAAAGAAGTTTGTATCTAATCAACGTCTGTTTCTATTTAGCTACAAAGATTATTGTTATGACGGGTGCAGGTATATCAACAGCAGCGGGCATCCCGGATTTTCGAACAAAAGGCACTGGTCTCTATGACAATCTTCAAAAATTCAACCTGCCATACCCAGAAGCGATTTTTGATGTTGACTACTTTGCTGTAAGTAGAAAGGGAGAGAGGGTACAATGTTGTGTCATGTATCCAGCAAGACGATACTTAACAACAAGCTGATACGGTTAGGAACATCCTGAGCCATTCTACGCGTTGGCAAAAGAATTGTACCCCGGAAAATACTATCCAACAAAAACGCATTACTTTATCCGACTGTTAAAAGAAAAAGGCGTCCTGTTACGGAATTTCACACAAAACATTGATACACTGGAACGCCTGGCTGGACTAGACGAAGAATATATAGTGGAGGCACATGGAAGTTTTGCATCAGCGTCGTGCATTGAATGCAAGCAAAAGGCAGACACCACAACACTCAAACAAAAGGTTGCACTGGCCAAAGTCGCACGATGCGAAAAGTGTAAAGGACTTATCAAACCGGATATCGTATTCTTTGGTGAGAGCTTGCCGCCTCGATTCTTTCAGCAACTTGATGTATGTGCTTAGTAATAATTTTCTGGATATCCCTATTGAACAAACAAATTGACTTCCTTCTTTTCTCCCCTAGGACTTTGAATTCGCTGATCTGCTTATTGTAATCGGTACCAGCTTACAAGTACAACCATTTGCGTCGTTGATAGATCGAGTAGGGGACCATGTTCCTCGCCTCTTGATTAACAGAGAAGCAGTGGGTGCAGTAGGTTTGAAACGAAACTGTACTGACGCGTATGGAGATATGTTTGTTTGTGCTGACATAATCTTTTGATAGTATAACTCTAAACATCGAGGTTTTGATTTCAAGTGGAAACATGGAAAGAACAGGGATGTGTTACATCTTGGCGATTGTGATAAGGGTGTAGATGAATTAGCCGAGTTGCTTGGCTGGAAGGTAACGTGCGAAATTGTACGGTAGCAGAGGATGGGAACAGTGAGTGACACAGGGTCGTTCACGTAGGACGAGCTGGAGGAACTGTTCCGAAAAGGCAATGAAAAATTAAAGGCGCAGTGGGCTGTCGAAGATAAGCTCTTGACTACCGTTGAAGCTGCGGCCGAGCAAGAACCCACAAAGGAAGAACCTGATGAAGAAGTGGATGCTCTCGCTGAAGAATTGGAGAAAAGACTTAATGTACCAGCTGATCGTGTGGAGAGTGAAGATCGGTTGAAAGAAAAGGATGAGGGTGCAACAACGTCAACAGCAGCAGCAAGGAAACAAGATGACAAGAAAAAGTCGCCAAAGATGTAATAATAAACAAGATAATTGACACTACTGTCTACTCTTCATCGTCTTCTGGGTCGGCACCAAACTGCTTGAAATCGATCTTTCTGCCACGTGTGCGACGGCCACCCTCGATAATGTTGGAAGTATCCAAGGCTTCAAGCTCGCTCTCTGAGAACGGGACCATTTTGAGTATTCAAGTAGTCTTAAAATGTGGGGTCAGCTGGGGTTTGTATCCTACCTGAAATCTCACTCTTGTCCTCGGCATCGGAACCTTCGTCATCCTTACGCTTCTCTTTCTTGGAGCTTTTTGGCTTTGATTTCTTTGGCTTTGTCGATTTCTTCTTTTTGGGAGCATCTTCATCTTTGTATTCGTTGGTAAGACGCGTGTCATTCTTCAGGAAAATTTTGCGTATCCATAAACCCCCATACCTTCTTCATCCTCTTCCTCTTCTTCCTCCTCTTCTTCTTCATCGTCATCCTCAGGCTCTTCGTCTTCTTCTTCTTCTTCCTCATCGATTTCATCGTCATCGACTATGAACGGATCCTTGTTTTTGCTGCTGGATTTTTTACTCGCACTAGAAAAAGACTATGCGTGTCAAAACGCGGCTTTCCTTTTTACTGTGGAAAGCGAGCGCGAACAAAACCCAAGCTTACCGTTCAGACGAGGTCTTGGCCTTCTTTGCCCGAGGCGACTCTTCTTCTTGATTCTTTTCACTGCGTCTCTTGGCAGCCAACGCTTGCAATCTTGCTCTTTGATCAGACATGTTGAGGAACGAGGAAGAAAGAAGAAGAAACGAGGAAGAGGGTTGATGCAAAAAATCGTCTGAATGCCAATTCAAATGAGAGCGCTCGCAGTGTCAAACGCGTGTATACCCAAGTCGGGCTCTCTCTCTCTGTGTCCGCCTCTCCAGGTCACTATAATATGACAATGGTGATCGACACTGCTCCTAAAAAGAGACGACGGGTCGATCAGCAATCAGCAACTCCACAATCAGCAAAGCATCCTTCTAGTCGATACCCTCAGTCCTGTTTACTATCGAGTTTACTGTACAGACAAGCACCGCGGCATCTAGCAGCATCAGCACACAGCGTCGTTGTTACTACTCCACCTAAACCTAACCCTCCTGGAATTCATGCTATTACGGGCGACCATTATACCCTTGATTTGGATGGCAAACATGCGCCGTTATGCAAGACACAGTTACGTATGGCTCAGGAACTGCACGATCGACGAACAATAACGCACTCGGAATGGAATCGGCGCGGCACTGCACTTGCTACCGTTGACGAGACTGGCAGAATTGGAATTTGGGAACTTGGAGTAAGGAACAATCCGGGAAGATAGAAGAAGAGAGAGAAGATAGTAATGGATATCATGTAGAGTTCAGCTGAAGAGTGGACACAAATATACACCGTCGATCTTTGTCAACCTGTTGCAGCGTTTCTATGGCTAAATGATGACAGACGAGTAAATATAGAGCAATGTCAACAATCCAATGATAAGGGATTACTCAACTGTGGATCTATAGTATGGATACTCGGAAGCAGACGATCGATTTGTGAGAGAAAAGATACAAGGTCCAAGAAACCCGTACGGCGTGTTATCTTTTGTAGTGGTCACCGTGCAGGGTCAATTGGCCGTGTATTACCAACGAGGTGGCAAGATCTTTTCCGTGTATTCTACAACCTTACCGACCGTAGGCGGTACGGGTTATCGACGTGCTGACACTGGATGCTACGGCATGATGTTGATGGGACTTGACGAGTGGAAACGAATATCGCATGCTTCTATCATGCTTGGAAAAGGTGAGCCTTAAACGTTGAAATTTATATTCTTTGGAAAAATTGACGAAAGTATTTGCAGATGGCCATGTGTATCTTGCTGCCCACTATGCAAACACGCAATCACAGACTGTGCACATTTACAAAGTTACTATTCGCTTTACATATGGATCTCGCGAAGCAGGAGGTAAATAAAAAAGCAGAATGTTGTATATGGTGCTGTTGTTAGCATTCTTTTACTTACTGGATCCAAAAAAAATTCTCTTCTCAGGCGTGCTTTGTCAGGAAATTGCCAAATTGACTTTGACCCCTTCGTTGCTAAAGGATGCTGGATTGTCCTCAAGTACTGGCAGACCAGTATCGCAAGTCCATCTTTTGCAGAGGAAATCTAAAATCATGCTGGTGGTCGGATTAAGTGCTTCTCAGGGTAAAAGGGTTCCCAATGAATTTTCTGATATCCTGATACTTATATTTGCAAACCTAGATAATGGTCAATTTACGAGCTTATTAGCAAAGTGGACCCTTGAAGAAAAAGGACAAAATGATGCACCTAGTGCAAGAGCTGTAAGTTCTTTGAAGATTTCTCTTGCAATGCATTACTTGCTAACTACACGTCTAATTCGCAGAGTTTAAATTACACTGAAGGATTCTCAATACCTCAGACTTTCATTACATGCCTATCAAGTAGCCGAGACGGTCGTCTTGTTGTTGGATTGTCAAACGGAAGTGTACATATGGAATTTCGCGAGAGGCAAGTATAATCGTTGGAGAATAAAACGGTGGTAAACTGCAAAAGATTTACATATGTTTTTTCTTGCAGTACGGAATTTGGGTTGGCCAAAACAGCCAGCGATGCAGATACTTCTATTTCATCGTCGTTCTGGCAAGTACTTGCGCCTTCTTCATACAGCAACGGACGACCAGATGCTGTCGTGGACGTAGCCCTATCACCGAACGAGACGCATACTCTGTGCCTGTATTCATCTGGCAAGTACGGCGTAGCGCGTACGACAAGTATTCAAGAAGCCAGCCAAGCCAATGCCGAAATCGCTCTTTTGGAAAAAATGATTAAACTGTCCCTATTGAACCAAGTCGAAGATGCCGACCTGCTCTCGGAGCTGGTTCGCTTGGAAGCAGCTACCGGAAATAAGGGTAGGTTGTTGTTGTTGCTGTTGAGTTACGATTCCAAATTGGATTTTTACCATTATCTCTAGGCATCGCAGAAGAGGTGATAAGTCGAGCAATGACAGCATACCAAGTATACTGCAATCAAGGACGCAGTGATAGCGTTGCTGTTACGCCTTTGCAAGCAGATCTCGACGCAGCGGCTTCCACCTTGCACGAATGGAATTCTCCTCAGCGAGGATATGCATACGGTCTCGCACTGGGTTTATTGGAGTAAGTCTGTATAATAATGATATAGGATGTTGCCATTGTAACATTCATTCTTTACTACTCTCTAGTCGCTTACCTGACCGAACGATCCAATACAACAACTTTACTAGAGCAATACAATTACCTGTCATACTTGAATGTTTTCTTGGCAGCTGTACAAGCGATTTTTCTAGTGTGAATCAGGTCTTGGGTAAGAGTTGGATGGCACGATAAGTTTTGAACATCAACTCATAACCATTTGTAGAAAATTCTGATAAAACCGATATTTCTCTTGAATTTGATCCCGGCAAGTAACAACAAAGCTCAATTAGTACTCGTATCTTTGATATTTATACCGCTTTTATTTTGCAGATAGCTTATGGTCACTCATTTCGCTCACGACATGGACATTGGATTTTGTACGCTGGATACTCTGTAAATGGTTTATGCTTTTTAATTGCAAGCATCCAAAAAGTTCTCGTAAGTGAACCTGACTATTTGAAGCATTGGCTTGAACGATCTAATGGAATGGATTTCTGATGTACATAAGACTTAGCTGATATTACTGCACGTCCAGTACACGCTGTACTGCTACTCCACCGTCCCTCACGCACTGCTCTGTTCAAGACCCTCATCATAATTAAGCATTTTATCCAGTTCACGTCATCTTCATCCTACGAGCTGCACCACCGACCAGACACTGCGGACCTCCTCCATAAATACGCATCCAATATCTTACACAACGAGCCTGTCACTATTGACGATATGCTTTCTTTCCTCAAAGCAATAGACGGCGTGGATGATCACAATAATGATAATAGTGAAAATGTGGAAATGAAAGGAGGAACGGGAGGAGGAGGGGGAGACAGTATAGGTAAGTATTTGCAAAAGCGGTTGAACCTTTGTTCTTTGGATAGCTTACAAACACACACACACATTGCATGTTGCAGCAAAAGAATGGATGCTCTTATTACAATCACGGCTACCAAAATCTCAACTGTCACAATTGGAGAAGATTACTGCCGAGTTTGTTGAAAAATGTGCGCAGCCTGCTATATATCTGGAGCAGGATAAAGAGCAACGCATTGATGTGTTGAGAAAGAGACGGATACCTCCGAATGCAAAGCACGTTCGCAGTTGTGTGCGCTGTCATCAATTGTCTCTACCACCTAGCATAGCCTTGGATGAATCTGATCCGTCTGTTTATGCATTATGGTATCGAAGTTTAGGAAGACGTTGTATCTGCGGTGGCCTCTTTACCTAAAATAAAAAAATAAGATATCCAGTGCACAAGCACTATTGTAAGAGTGCTGGATGGGGCTTGCTGGATGGTTTTTTTCGGGGTTTCGCATAAAAAAGAAATAAGTATCGTTGCATTTTCAGGGAAAAGTGGGAAATGCAATGGGGAACGACAACATCAAAGATAATGTTCAAAGATCTAAGCTACTCACTGTCCGGAATCGATACATTGAATACGACGATGTTCCATTTTACGGCGACTGTCGAGACGTAGACGATTTCCAAAAGTTGAATCGTGTCGGTGAAGGCACCTACGGTGTCGTCTAGTATGTTTCTGTGTAGAAATCAGTAGTGAATCGCCTCGGTATCAACAACGACTTTGCAGCAGAGTCAAAGATACGAAGACGAACGAGATTGTCGCTCTCAAAAAGATCAGAATGGAGCGCGAGACGGATGGCATGCCCATATCGAGTCTGCGAGAAATTAGCATATTGAAACGTATGAGACACAAGAACATTGTCAACGTGACGGACGTGGCGGTGGGTCCCAAGTTAGAATCGATATTCTTGATCATGGAGTATTGTGAACAGGATCTTGGTACTTTGCTGGACATGGTGCCGACTCCTTACACTACATCTGAAGGTATGATAAAGATGAGAAAGAGAGAGATGATATCTTCCATTTTGACACTGATTTTGTCACATTACAGTTAAATGCCTGATGCTTCAACTTTTGCAAGGATTGGAATATTGTCATAATCATTCCATCATTCATAGGTAAAAAGTGGGAAATGTCTTTTTTTTGCCTAGTGCTAGGGAACTTAAAAGATATGTAAATATTAGAGATTTGAAAATGTCCAATTTGTTATTGACATCTACAGGTCAACTAAAGATTGGTGCGTACGAATGGGACAATCGTTGACAGCTGGAGAAGAAGATACGGGTATCTAACTCATTGGTACACGTAGCTGATTTTGGACTGGCACGGACAATTGGTATACCTCAAAAAGCAATGACACCAAACGTGGTAACATTGTGGTATCGATCTCCCGAGTTACTCTTCGGCGAATCAAACTATACATATGCAGTAGATCTGTGGTAAATATCTGGATAGCAAAAAGAAAAAAGAAAGGCATTGAGATTTTTCTGCTGCAAAGAGTGATTCTAAAGGATGTAAAACATTGTAGGTCTGCTGGATGCATATTTGGAGAATTACTGCAGCACCGTCCATTACTACCAGGCAACACCGAGCAGGGCCAGCTGGATCTTATTGTAAAGTTGCTTGGAACACCAAATGAAAAGATATGGCCTGGGTTCAAGAATCTTCCATTGGCGAGAACACTAGTCCTACCAAGAGAACAGTGAGTTTCTGGGGCTGAAACAGCAACATATTAGAGAGTATTTAAACGTGGTTCTTTTCATATAGATATAACAACATATCACAGATATTCCCGCGATACAGTGAAAATACCAAAAACCTGTTGTCGGGTCTCCTCACATACAATCCAAAAGCACGACTTACAGTCAAACAAGCATTGGCGCATCCATATTTTACAGAGTCACCGAGACGTAAGCATTTGACGACAAAAGATGTTTGTTACTTTACTTCCTTGATATCTAAAATTTCACATGTAGCACAAGATCCGTCGCTGCTACCTACTTATCCTGAGATTCGTAACCACATGTCAAAAGAAGACAAGTATGTGTGCTAACGTCACAAGGATTGTTCTCTCCCTGTCGTGATCTGACAGAATGGCAACGTATAGGTCACGAAGAGCGCACGACGCCGAACGCAAGCGCAAAATGGCGCATGCAGATGAAGTGGACGCAGACGGTCCTATACTTAAATCGCAGCAGCTTAAAAAGAAAAAAGTGCAATAATTTTCGAAAGAAGCGATGTCGTTGATGTTTCTGGCATGCACAGTCTTGAGAAACAATTGACGATGGATAAACCACAATCCCACAAAGTTTTGCATTTTGTAGTAGAAGCTTTCAAAGATACGTGACAATAATACATACACCAGTGGCAATATATAGCCACTTACTCGGTCTTTTTTTTCTTTTATGGTTTAGTAAACACACTCTCTGAACTGAGTGAAGGAAAAAGGGAAATACACTGTTACTACAGTGCATACATCAAGAGACAGAATGTAAGAATGTAAAAGAGGTTGGGGAGATCGAAATGGGGGTATACGTTTTTTTTGTTCGGTTTTATGCTGCTGCGGGTAACAAGACTTCTTCGTCGCATACAGATCTTTCCGACGGTGGTAGGTCTGAAATATCACCTGTTGCTGGATCAACTCGAGCCATTTGGCACAGACGCGCCGAATGGATTTGCATCAGGGGAAGTACATGGTACTTTACAACGCCTCTGACAGTCAACTCGTATGGGTATCGAATAATCCGTGCCCTATAGCGCAATATGCAAAGTTCTGTGTGTGAGAAAAGAGAAAAGGATTAAGGAAAAAATAATAGTATAACTTGTTTTACCATCGTTCGTTTCCAGACATATCGTCTTTACTTTTGCCTGGATATTTAATCTGTATCTGTGTTGTGGCATTCGTCACTTTGGGTTCAAAGAAATTCGCAGGCTCGAAAATGAGAGGTTCGTCAAGTTCACTGATAGTACCCAGGAACTCGATTGGAGAAGCTGTAGTTCACTTGATTAGATATCCCCCATATGTCATGATTTCTTTTTTCAAAGGAAACTTACCTAGCATGTGTTTACTGAATGATGTATAGTTTGTGTCCATGTCCATAGGAAATGTCGGTACGTAATGGCTTGAGGCAAATACGGATAAGGAGGCATGTGATACATGGACTGACCAGAAATTTGGGTTTCTGTAAACATATATCCTTCTTTTGAGATTAAGTCCTTCCTCAGCTGAGACTAAAGCATCTTTACCTTGCTCTTATATGAAGATCAAAAAAGAGTTCTTTGTCTGAACCAAGCACATTGGATAAACCTGTCGCTTCAAACGAAGCCAATGGCATTGCAGTGAAAAGAATGCAAGACCACATGGCTGTAATTGCGACAAGCAATGCAAAAACGATCCACAACAAGATATATTTTCTGTCGTGCGAGATTAAAATAAAAAAGGTAAACAAAAATAAAATAATAAAATCAGCACAAGGATGTTTCAAAACAAATCGAGATAAACCTTACCTTTTTTTTGCCATATGATGATGATGATAATGTTTTCTCCTAATGCCACGAGGATTCAAAAGAGCGCTTTCCTCATCGGCATCACTTGTGTAATAATCTTGATATCTCTTGGGCTGTTGTTTTGGATGAAAGGGGGAGGAGTGTAGCAGTGCAGTAGATGGTAATTCCGATACGGCCGATCGTAGTACGGGACGACGAGGTTTATGCTGATTAAATGACTCGACTCCAGCGTCTATCCGCTTGACGTAACTCTCGCTGGCCCATTGAAAGGAAGGTAAGGCGGGGTATAAGGACGACCGGTTGTCACGGTACACAAAGCTTTCCAATTCGTCAGAATCTATATCCAATCATCCAACACCCATATCCATATCAATATCTTCATTACTCTCTCGGCGACACTGTGGCTCTATGTATTTCTCTACTTACCGTTTGCATCAAGAACCGCATCGCTTAGGTTTCTTGCAAAAATCTCGGCGGGTTTAATGCTTTGAGCGGACCGCTTCTTGCTGCTGGTACGTTTATTGCTGCGTTTGCTTGGCGACCGTTTGTGGTGGTTATTTGCATCGTTGGCCGAGCGCACACTCCGAGCATCGCTCTATATACATGAGATATTTTATCAGTTATATGGATTCCATGATATATATGTATATGCAAACAGAACGCTGCTAGGGTTACCTGAGGCGCTCCACGTCTCGCCTTGTCGTTGAAAATAGACTGTTGCTCCGGAAACACTGCCGTTTCTATGGTCAACTGTCGTTCTTGATGCGGGTTTGTGTTTTTCATGTTCTGCTGCAACTTTTCAAGCGACATAAAGCGCGAGGCGTCTGAGCTGAGGATAGTGTTAAGCTTGGGCCGTAAGCTCGGCGGCTTGAGTGTCTGTTGTTGTTGTGCCGGTAGCTCGGAAGGTGCCAAGTTTTGTTTTCTTGGGACGGGAGTAGACGTAACGAACGGTTGCTCGGGGGAAGGGCTCAGATTCAGTGGACTCATTGTTGTCGTCATGGTGGTTACCGCCAAATCGCTTTTCGGGGAACTGTCTGCTTGACTAGTACTAGTAGTAGAAGTAGTGCGCCTTGGAGTGTCCATAAGCGCCTTTGGCAAAACTGCTTTGCCGCTAAAACAGCAGCGGGAAAGAGGTCAAGAAGAAAACTATAGAGTTGGTGTGTGTAGAAAATAAAACCGTCGTCGTGTGCCTTTTTTTTTCCTGGCGGGAAAGAGAAAAAAAAATAAGTTGCAGAGAGAGAGAGAGTTGCCAGGACCAGCAACACACAATTTATTTGCCTCACGTGAAGCCTCTGTTGACTCTCATCTATTTGTTGCAATTTTCTGCATGCTTCAAAGTCATTAAACTCAATCTAATACGCTTAGCGCTTTGTATCATGCTATCAGAGCTCTAGGAAAGTTTGCAGACTAAGCGTTCGGCGGGCTTAGCGCCATCAAATAACTAGGGTTTTATTTGTCTTCTTTGATATCATTCAAACTTGATTTTGACAGATACAAATCTATATCGCCGTGAAAGAAGGAAAATCCATTAGGAGAAAAGTTGATAATATAATTGCTGGCGATTCCCTTTTATACTTCAATATCCCAAGGGAAAAGAGGTTGTTGCCTGACAACAGCGGACATTTTACTATGTAAGCTGCGACTATCAACACGGCATAGGCCATATACTAGGATCCCAGATATCTATCTGGCAGTAACGGCTCTACATAATCGCTGGCATATACTAGGTTGCTGCATTGGTAGCGTAATTGAGAGTATAAATGAATAAATACATCCAATGGGAATAAATATCCATTATTTATTTGCAAACTCTATTAAGATCTACTGAAGAAAGTCTATTTCTAGTTCAATTTATCCTTGACCCATTTTCCATCCTTAATTCTGTAAATCTCATGTGCGCCAGTAGGAAGATCAACGTAATCTACTTGTTGCACTTGAAGGAGCATGAGCGCAAAGTTGGAGTACCCTTCATCCAAGAGCGCCTGATCTTTTTCATTTTCATTGATGGGCATTCCTGTATTCGGATCCATATCGTGAATCTCGAGTTTGGGTGGGCACTCTTTGGTAAACGTAGCGCGTAGGTGATCATTCATCCGGTACCACTGCCGCAACCGTTCGGCTTCCCACACCGGTGCTCCGGATTCCAACTTTTTCCAGAACGCGCGCGTGGCAAGGCTGACATCCTCCTGCTTCTTGGAAGCCGGGATATCCTTTTTGGTAATGGAATCATCGAGTTCCTTGCCTGGCATGCTTTCATTTGTCACCGGGTAGATCTTTCCAGTAACTCGAAATTGTTCTTGAGTACCACCCATCCACCTGATTAGAAGTTTGTTATCAGCTGTAGCATGGCAACAGGGTGACAAAAGAGAATTTACCAACAAATCTCAGCGCTAGGATTTGCAGCAAGCTCTCGCATCTTGTGTGAATGCTTGGCAGTGGTGATCGTCAAAATATCGCTTTCGTATCCGGTCTCTTCATCGTGGCTTTCGCCTGCAAAACCTCTGTATTAAAGGGAAAGGGGATGTTGCTGTCAATGTTGGGTTCTCTCTCTCTCTCCCTAAATTCTATGGACGTTTTTGGCTGCATGAAAAATCGACAAACCTAAAGACAACCATGCGGTTCGCGGCGGTGCTATCTGGTCTGACAGTTGCAAGCGAAACGTAGGCTGCCGAAGGACCGAGTTTCTCAATGTTGGCATTCAATTGAGTTGAAATGTGACTTTTCCAAGGTGGGAAGATTCTTGACATTTACGTTGGATACTGCGGAGGAAAAGGGTAACATATGTAACCATCGCGATGTGATTTTCGGGAAAAATGCACACGCCGATCCGACTTCACAAGACCTTATCTGAGCGACGATTGCCTGGATCGCTGTGCTAGATACTACGCAGCGCTGGAAAGTAGTCGCTTACACGCCAAAACTCCTTATTAACTTGACAACGAGGAAGAACACGACATGAAAAATTGATTTGTTTTTTTTTACTTGATAGTATGTAGCATCTAAAACTAATCGGTTTCCTCTGTAGAATATGCAAACGATTGATGAGTAATATTGTCGAATGGACAACATGATGCATGTTTCCAACTTACCGGTGTGATAGCCGCTTCGCCTGTTACGAAAAAAAGATAAAGATATTGAGTCAGTAGTTTAAATGTGTATATGAGTTGTAATACATACCGCATCTCGGCCAAGACACGTCTGGCATTTGTAAGCTCTGCATCCAGCTTGAGGATCTTGACCTGCTGTTCCATTTCCCTTCGCTTGAACTCGTGTACAGATAGTTTGTTAAAGTCCTCTTCCAAGCTTTCTCCTTTTTGCGCCACAAGGCTCTTGACTTGCTTTACAAGTTCGGCTGCGGCATCCTTGACCGCCTTGGCTGCCAATTCCAGGCGTTCTTGGGTACGAGACATAAATGTAGATTTTACACGGGAGGCAGCGACAAGTTGCGCTGTTGCTGCAGATACTTCGTTGGATGCGACGATAAGCTGCTCCAGAGAATGTGTCTTGCTGATCACACCGTCCGCAGCTTCTACCAGCAAGTTGGTTGCAACAGCGACAGCCTTGGCGGCAGAAATTAAACCTTCAGTCCAGCGGTTGTGCTTCTTATAGAAAGCAGCCTTGGATGAAGTACCACGTCCCTGTGCGACGATTTCTTGCTGTGAGGCGGTGGCGCATTTGATGAGGTTGGCGATAGCACTCGTAAGTGCGAGTACAGAGTTGAGAATGAGTTGGTGGACTTGAAGGTCGGTAGCAGACAATTCAGGGTTGCTAGGTCGCTTCATCAAAGCCTGGATTTTGGCAGTTGCTTCTTCGATGGCTCTCGCTGCGTTGGACATTTCTTGTTCGACTAGATCACCGACTTCACCTTCTGCCAGCTTGTTGATATCGGTTGCACCAGCAAGGATCAGATCCTCGGTCTTTTGAGATAACTTTGTCAGGGCTTCTTGGACACGCATGTCGCCTTGGATAACAACCTCAGGTCGCTGGGCAGGGGGAAGCATTTTCAAGTAGCTGGACATGACGCTGCTGAAATATTGTATGGTGACCTCGGCAGATTGTCTGGCCAGCTTTATGATTTCGTCGATATCTTCGTCTTGTGGCACCAGACGAGTAATGCCCTTTGCATGGAGGAGAACGTCAATGATGGTATCTGCAAACTCGAGTGCTCGTGTGATAGTGACAGTGTGATCGCCAGTGTTGCTTCCATCCAAAAACTTGCTGAATGCTGATAAGAATTCGACAGACATGATACTTGCACGCTCGATCATGGAAAGCGTCAATTCGGGAGTAGCATTCTCGTTACCATGCTGGCCGGGTGTTTCGAGCTCGTATACGCCATCGTTAATCTTTTGTACACAAGTAGTGAGAATGCTGTCTGTAAAGTAAAAAGAAGAAACCGTTAACGCTTCAGATTTCAAATTGTAGGAGAGATGACTGACTAACCAAGGATTTGGTTAAGTTTGTCGGTTTGTTGTGCTTTCAGACGCTCATATTCTTCTTGCAGATCTGCTTGTCTATCATTCTGATGGTATTGTCAATATCCAGAGGTTGCCGTAAACGGTAGATTCTCTCGAATTACCTGTTGTAGTTCAGCCAGTTGCTTAAGACATTCATCCATGCCCGCCTGGAGCACAGCAATTTCTTCATCTTTTTCCTGCATAGATAGGTTACTCTAAGTGCTCGCAGATGACTAAGCATCAAATTTCGCTCGGCTTACATGGCGAATACGATCTGCGTCTCCTTGCTGCTCTTCCAATTGTTTCAGGAACTCGTCAATGAGAGCCTGTTTCTCTGCCAGACTGGCTTCCAGCTCGCTTTTTTCGCGATTGAAGCGCGCCAAGAGGGCACTGACTTCTGCACCTTTGGATTTGCCCATATCTTGAGCCTGCGCTCTAGCCTCTGCAAGTTCTCGTTTCAATCGCTCCATATCATCACGTTGGCTCTATCAATAGGATAAGTAAATGTTCAGTGCCTTATTATAAGATTGATCGACTTACGCCTTGTAATCTGGCCAGTTCGTTGCGAGCTCGATCACGTTCACGGATAAGGTCGGCCAATTCAATGTTCTTTGCACGCATATCCGCTT
Organism: Rhizomucor miehei CAU432; assembly: GCA_000611695.1. Classification (NCBI taxonomy): domain Eukaryota; kingdom Fungi; phylum Mucoromycota; class Mucoromycetes; order Mucorales; family Lichtheimiaceae; genus Rhizomucor; species Rhizomucor miehei. Next base: position 116,392 of record KK099981.1, read on the forward strand.
CCATACGTTCCAGTTTCTCGGTTGCTTCCTGTGCCGAGTTGGCCTTCACTTGCAGCTGTTTGTATTTGTTTAGCAATTCAATGTGCTCCTTTCGAAGTTGGCTGTACAACTTGGCAAGAGCTTCATATTTGTTCTTCCACATTTGGATCTCGTCTATTATTCCCAACGTTAGAAGAACGCATCTTCAGTGCTCCATGTCCATCCTTTAATCTTACTTTGCAATGAGCGGATAAGCTCATCCTTCGATGCATCTCTTTGCTGAGCATGAGCATTCACTTGGCTAAGCTCTTGTTCCAATGCCTTTACTCTCTACAAGAAGGGGTGAATGGTATCTTAATTGCATGTCACCATACAAAACTCTTTTATCTAACTTACTCTGTCATATTGCTCCAGCAGCATTTGATCTCTCTCAATTTGGTTACGCTGTTGCAACAGTTGCATCTCCAGCTCGTTTATCCTTCCAGCCTGCTGGTTCTGCATTTGCTGTCTCAGCAATTCTTCTTGCTGCTGGCGTTCACGCTCAGCAAGCAAGCGTTGCTGCTCTTCGAATTCTCGTTGCTGTTGGAGCTGCAGCTGCCGCATGCGCTCTTGTTCTTCAGCTCGCTGCTGAGCCAATCGACGCTGCTCTTCTTCATATTCACGCTGCTGCTGAGCTTGCTGCTGCGACCAGAAATCAATGACAGGTTCTGGCGATGGTTGCGCAGGGGGTGGAGTCGACTCTGCGACCTGTGGACGCTTTGGTAATTTGGGAGTACTGGCTTCAATAAGCGATGGTGGATCAGCTGGTAATTTAGGAACATTGATCAAACTCGTCAAATATTTGAGGTTGGAGCATTCATAGTAGAATTTTAACAATGCATAATGTTGCTGGTTGTATCTCTGTCGTAAGGGCTCAAGTGCTTCCATGGCGCCAGTCCCTAAGGAGTATATCATTTCAGTAACGCTTTTCCTTTTTTTTCTTCTTGACAACCTCTTGTGTCCATATACTTACTCTTGTGCATGGCTCTCAACATGCTAGTGATGAACTTGTAGATACCATAGCTTTCTTCCACAAGTGGCACGAGCGATGCGATGCGACATTCGTTGTTTGATGCCATGCGGAAACTAGCAAAAACGACTTTTTGAAATTTGTCGATACGATCCTGCAGAGTCATCAAATCGCTGATAGTCTCGAAGCTAGATGAACAGATTACACACCGGGTTAGCTTACACAGAGTGATAGAAAAGTGACATGCATCCAAGTATCTTTCTTACCCTTCGTTCGGATCATCGATATTTTTCAAGCTAATATACTCCTCATAGTCAAAAGTGCCATTGAATTCTGGGTGATCGCGGTGAAACTGAAGCTTGAACAATAAAAGATCGACGTAATTCCGAATAAGTGTACCGTATCCTCGGACTCCGTCGGCCATGACGCTGCGAGCACATGCTTCTAACCATCCAACCTCTCGCAAAGCATCTTTAATCACCTATTAAAACGGTCCGAGCTAAGTATTTCGCACCATTTTAGCAACAAAATAGGAGGATAATTTTTCCACATACGTTGGGATGACCGTCCTTGATGATTCGGTGGACGGTAATGAGCGCCTTGAAAGTCTGCACCTCGTCAGACAGCAAGGGCAGTACTTTAAGGATATTCCAAATGACAGCCGAAGTTCTGTGGTCCCAAGTATACACAATGCATTCTGCGATGGTGTGTTAAAAAGCTGGTGCCAACAACAGGCCTTGGTAACACGGCAACTTACTTCGGACGTGTTTCTGTTTTGGCGCCGTCTCTTCAATGCTGGTCGCCTTCTTGATGCTTTGCGTGAGCTCTGATTCGGCTTTCTCGGCCGAGAGGTACGACATAGTGCGTTGGAAAAAACCGGTTCACCTGTCGCCTCGTGCAGCACTGCTGGAATTTCGTCCCGCGATGTTTCACAAAAAGTCCTGGCACTTTATTCTTGCCATGCCAAGCACTTTGCGGCATTGATGCATGGTCGATCCACAGAATAACTCATGCCCCTTTGTCCTACTTGAGTCCCTATCCTTTAGTCATAACGGTGGCTTCTTTTTTTTCTTCGCCTGCTTTAGCAAAGTCTCCCTTAAAACGCAATAAGGATTGAAGCTTTCACCAAAATACATACTGTAACGCATTTACTGATGTAAGTATTCTAGAAGTGATGCATTATCCCTCTGGTACTTTTTATATACTCTCTACATCTCCAATGGAACAACCTCACAATACGAAGTTTCTTCCGCGTTACTCACTTGTCCCCAAGGAAACCTTAGCGGGATCAGATAAATGAGAAGCGACCCGCTGCTGGCTGTGTAATCCCTTTCCAGTGCTTCTAGGCAGTTACTATATAAATTTCCCGAGACCAAACTTCGTATCATAAGGAAGAAGATCACAGCACGTACCGTGTTGGATAGGTATACAATCGCGTTGACATTACATGTAATTATAGGCAAAATTTGCTTAGCGTCAGCTATTTAATTGGCTTACATACAACCTTGGTCATTTCAATAAAGTACTGTATCCAGAGCAGATGAACATCCAATATTTTGTATTTA
>KK099981.1:131489-144260 GCA_000611695.1 Rhizomucor miehei CAU432
GAATACGAAAGCTAGGACTTGGAAGATATGAATATGCGGATGCATCACTACATGACACGGTCCTTGTAGGCTTGCTTTATACGAGTGGGCAAAGTATAATATGTTATCTTATAAATTCGAGCTTTCTGACACTCACTGAATGGTATATTTTAGATGGCTTCAGCGATAAGAACCAGGAACCTCGGGAAGAAACTACTGCCCGGCGGAAGGAAACCACACGGAGACTGGCTATATAGTCCGTTGTCGCCCCAGGCAAGAACGACCAAGAGACGGCTGGCACCTGTTTCACCCAAAAGGAAGCATCCGAGACATACACGACTTCTAATGAGAGTTCTGGCTTCCTAGATCCGCGGCCATCCGAAACGAGAAGGGGTTACTTCGACATATGTTAATTTTACATATGGAACACAAGCCGAAATGGACATGCACACCGCCCACGGCCATAAATAAAACAAACTATTCTTACGCTGGCTGTTGACAGTAAATGTTTTGCATCTTCCTATCTTGGTCTACTGTTTATCTCCGGTCGCGTGAACCCGAGAAAAAACTTATAGCCGCATGCATAATGCGCATTGAGAAAAAATAAAGAGGATAGCTAAACAAAAAGTCAACCCGGAAAAATAAAAAGTCAATTATCCCTCTTTTCCTGTTGCTATGGCATTGGATTCATCAGCTTCACCATACTATTATTATTATCTCGGTAAGTTTTTTGGGGACTTGCAATGTTCGTTGTCGTAAATGCAAACTGCGGGGATATCTATCCCTAACCACAAACCGTTTCCGCAATCTCCAGCTTACGATGGCCAAGATCGTCAACCACCACCCTACTTTTACGACGAGCGGGCAATGGCAAATATTGATATGAGCTATGGGCAGCAGGCATGTTTACCAGGTTACGGTTGCTACAATGGAAGTTTTAACATATTTCTTTAAAAGATGCCCGCTCCCGTAGCGCCAGATATGTCTGCCGGCGTTCTCGGAGGATGCTGCAATTACTATTATCATAATCACGAAGACGTTATGCGATACGTTGAACCGAGACCGAGTATACTTGCAGGCGAAGAATGGAAAGTGTCCAGTTGTCCGATGAGCCAGTCAAAACCGCTCCCACAGGAGCCGCCCATGCCGCCACCACGATCATCACTGTTTATGGATACCAACAACAATAACAATTACTTTTATCAGCAACCTCAACAGCCACCTGCATACCACAATGAATCACCGGCAATCCAAGAGTCGCTTTATCCGGAAGAAAAACCAGCATCAGAAAAGAACAAAAAGTCGACAGAAAGTAACAAAAAGACAGGTAGAGAAATAAAACAATTTTTAAATGTCCTAAAGAAAAAGAGAGATTAGACTAATTGGCTATCAATCATGTTACCCAGGCCGTCAAATAACCGTTCAATCCATTAACAAGGAGCACCGCGTTTGGATTACTGTAGAGCCTACAGAGACAGGTCTGAGTCTGGCAGAAAAGATAAAGACAATTGCCACGTTTCGAACGCGTAAAATCCTGTCTATCACAACAGCCGCCGGCCGCGCAGTACCGCTTGACAACCGGCCAGTGTTTGGAAGCTGGATGGACATGGACAGCTTTCAAGATGGCGAGCAATGGAAAGTGGAGTGGGGGGAGCTAGATAAAAGCATGGTTGACAGGATTTTTGCCAAAGTCTTGCAGGTAAAATCATCTAGAAATAAAATCCTTCGAATAGCCTGATGCCCCTCTAATACATGCATACATCCCATTTTGTATATATTCAGGTTAGTAGTGGCGGACGAAGAAGGCGGTCAAAATGATATAATGAACGACTGCAATTTTCATACATAAAGTCACTTTGGACTTTGTCATGGTTTACTCGAGCATATGCTTGCATGTTTGTTGAATGTCTTGGGACCAAGACCCCTGGGCTTTTTTTCAAGAAAAAGTGTGTTGTCTTAAGAATAGCTCTGACGGCATGGGTCCGAATAATATAGCCTGAAACGCGCCGGTAAACAAGTTTCAATCTGGCACTTCAATAACTACTTATTCTTGATTTCTTTTCCTTTTTATTGCTTTTCATATGTCACTGTCAAACAAGCTATCCATTCGTGACCTTTCTCTCAACGGCAAACGAGTGCTCGTTCGGTAAGATGATAAGACACAGCAAATTGTTGACAATATGCTCATCAATGTCTTCTTCAAGTGTTGACTTCAACGTCCCTATCAAGGATGGAAACATTACAAACAACAACCGTATCGTGCAAGCCTCGCCAACCGTCAAGTATGCACTGGATCAGGGTGCCAGTGCAGTCATTCTGATGTCGCACCTTGGACGTCCAAACGGTCAAGTGCAATCCAAATACTCGCTCGCACCGGTTGCCAAAGAAGTCGAGAAATTACTGAACAAACCTGTCGAGTTCTTAAAGGACTGTGTCGGCCCGGACGTTGAAAAGAAATGCCAGGAAGCCTCGGGAGGCAGGTGATCCTTCTCGAGAACTTACGTTTCCACGCTGAAGAAGAAGGATCCACCAAGGATTCCGAAGGAAACAAGCACAAGGCTGATCCCAAGGCGGTCGAAAAATTCCGTGCTAGCTTGACGAAACTGGCTGATGTCTATGTGAACGATGCCTTCGGAACAGCTCACCGTGCACACTCGTCCATGGTCGGTGTCGATTTGCCTCAACGCGCTGCGGGATTTTTGATGCAAAAGGAATTGGAGTATTTCGCCAAAGTACTTGAGCATCCCGAGAAACCATTTCTGGCTATCTTGGGTGGTGCCAAGATATCCGACAAGATTAAGTTAATTGAAAACATGCTTGATCGTGTAAATGCATTGATTGTATGTGGTGGCATGTCATTTACGTTCAAGAAAACCCTGGATAATGTCAAGGTAATATATAAGTTTTCCCATGACAACAATTAAGCATTGATACACACATGATATCAGATTGGCAAGTCGCTTTTTGACGAAGAAGGCTCGAAACTCGTTCCGGGATTGGTGGAGAAAGCCAAAGCAAAGAATGTCAAGATGATCTTCCCCGTTGATTACGTCACAGCCAGCGAGTTTAGCAATGAAGCAAAGGTAGGCTATGCGATGGACAAGGACGGTATCCCTGACGATTACATGGGTCTCGACTGTGGAAAGGAATCCCGCAACATTTTCCGTGAAGAAATCCTCAAGGCAAAGACCATCCTTTGGAATGGACCACCGGGCGTGTTTGAGATGAGTAACTTTGCACATGGCACACAGGCTGCTTTGGAAGCAGTTATCGAGGCTACAAAGAAAGGTGCTGTCACCATTGTTGGAGGTGGCGATACTGCCACCGCCGCTTTGAATGAAGGAGCAGGAGATAAGATTAGTCACGTCTCTACTGGTGGTGGTGCTTCTCTTGAATTACTCGAAGGCAAGGAACTTCCAGGTATCACTGCCCTGTCCAACAAGTCCTAAACTTCTTTCTTCATCATTTGCTCGCCCCAGCATTTTTCATAATAAAGATAGATACTTTTTTCCTTCCTTTTTGCTTTGTATTCAAATCAATAAGATATCAACAAAGTTCTCCGCGATGCCGCAGCAGTACTATCTTGTAATGCTTTTTACATCCACCAAAACTCCAGCAAAAGAAGAAAACAAATTAAGCTCTTTCACTACGGATGGCCATGTTTGTAAAGATCCGATTTTGTCAATGGTAAAAAAAAAGAAAAACTGACAGGTCGCAAGGTGGATAACCAATGTGTGTTGTATCGGTGTCGCACAAACGATAACATATCCAAGATCATGCCACTTGGCTAAAAATCGTGCCTCGCTAATTATAAATAACTTAATGATCTTATTGTCACTAAGTATCATTTTACAGAGTGTCTCGACTTGCAAGGAGAAAAAAAAGAAATATAATCTTGCTTATAGTAACTAGCTCAAAGGCGTGTGTAAAAGTGTGTGTGCGTGTGTATGAATGGTGCAGCGAGAGTATAAGCCCGTAGCAAAGGCCCAGCGCAATACATATCGGACGCGGATACTGACTTGCATCTCGTATGTCTGTATCTGTATGTGTGAGCAATTCTCGGTCCATTTTGGGCGCGGCAATATGGAAAAGAATTCAGTTCAAGGAAAGAAGAAATGCAAGAAGTAACTTAATACTCTCCACCAGCATTTCCAGTGAACTGTGTACGCTGCATAACTTTTGTTAGATGAATCGTCGTTTGTTCATTCGAGCTTACATATATCTAAAGATGTGAGTCAAATTTACCTTAGAATGTATCGATTTGGCAAGATCTCGATAGGAGATAGATGAGCAACAGCGAACAGACGTTGCGCAAAAACTCGGACATACACTCAATATGTTGCCAATGTACGCTCTGTGTCACCCCAATAGCGTATTTTAGTTGTGGGAAAGTACCACCCAGCACAGGCAAACAGGCAAGGCGTTCATATAAGCTCATCCGCAAGCCTGGTTTGACACAACAATGGTTAATAGAGCAATACACGTGCAACTTGACTTTCGGGATTCACGAACCCGATCGTGTTGTTCTTGTTTGCACTATCTCCCTCTATTCTTTTTCCTTTTTTTTGTTTTCTTTCCCTTCCTTTCCTTTTTCCTTTTCTTAATTTACAGGTACACGTCATGCCAAATTCAATGAATGCATCCTTTTCGACATATACTAGCATGATGCGTGTTACGAGCGCCCATCGGCCATATGCAAAGGTATTGTTTCCTTGACAATGACAACAACAACAACAACAGCCAAAATAAGAAGACAATAATCCCAAAACAATACACTGTAGGACATGTTTGACCTGTTTTCGGCATTGCTTATCCAACTTCCACTAAAAGAACATCGTTCCCCGCTGTTCCGTTCATATAAAAACACATTCACAACCGAAGAGGCTGCAACGTGCCTTGCCGACCTAAAATTTACACATATTGTGCGAACACCCGATCCAGCAGATCCGACACGACAGGTATCGACACGCACAACAACGACATTTAGCATGTCACCAAGCATGGCCAAGACACTGGGACAGCACTTTCTGAATGCACGACTGATCGAGAACGCCAGCGACCCTACTAATCGGACAATGAAAGATAAGGGTATCTGGCAGGTGACACCAAAGGGCAAATACATGATCCAGGAATTTTCGCAGCGAGCGCATGTTTCTATAAGTCACATGCGAGAAAACTTGTCGCGCATCGAGTCGTTCAAGATTTTCGCTTTTGAGCGTTTAGCAGACGATGACAAGCTAGCGTTTGCCCGGACTAATCTGACTGCGGGGTTCCGGGTAAAGTTTTCTTCACACCATTTATGAGTGAGTTTCTTTTTTTAATTCGGATAGTTAATTAACATGGAAATCGTTTTATCAGACAATGATGAACTGGTTACCGACCGAAAAGCTGCTAGCAGACGATGTGGGTGGAGTCAAAGAAAAGAACCTAATCGAATATCAGCATACCTTTTATGGATACCAATGTGTGGAATGGATCAGCGAGTACACAACAGCGACGACGCGGGAAGAAGCCGAAATGATTGCAGCCGAGTTTGTATTGTTTGGGTGGATACAGCAGATTCGAGACAAGGCAGACCGTAGCAACAAACTCATGCATGACGACGATGTCATATTCAAGTCAGCAAAGTCAACGCTGTATTACGTGACGGAACGAGGAAAGAAAGTACTCGGATGGGATGAACCGGATAGCAGAGAATGCGGTAGCATCGCATGTGATAATGGAAGCATCACCTCCTCCAGTGCGCACTCGGAAGCTTCACAGGAAGCAAAACAGTCGATGAAAACGTCCTCTTCGAAAGCAGCCACGGGAAGCGAAACGTACGGATCGTTGAAAGGAGTACCGGCGACTATGCTCGCTGAATTGGCAAGTGGTAACCCGCTGGAACCTGAAGCTATCGCTGCTGCCATAGCAGCCAGTACCCTCGATTCCCTGTCACCGGACCAGCAACAGCAGGCATCCTCGAAGCCCATTGTAAGAAACATATCCTCCGGAACCCAGGACAGTGGATACGATAAAGGAAATGTGGAAGGATCGTTTAGTTCACCTAGCTCCCGTTCACGCCCAGTCAGCATGACAGATCATCCTCCTGATATTGAGTTTCCCTCTGCCGATATTCTTACCAGCAACAGTGAAACACAAAAAGATTCACAGTGGACTCGACTTGGACATATCCTGGAAGATCCATTGGTGCGCATGTACTATCGTGATTTCATGAAGGCCAACTTTTGTGAAGAGAATATCAACTTTTGGGTTGACTACTACAGCCTTCGCAAGAAATGTCGCACACGAGCTGGACAGAAGGAGCTTCTCACTGACTCGTATGCGATCTACGACACCTATCTCAGCCCGCGAGCCAAATCTGAGGTCAACATTGACCATGCACTGCGACAAGAGATAGTCCAGCTTGTCACTTCAACGTTTTCTGTTGTTGCCGGCGTAACCAGTGACCTTCCATTCACGGCAGCAGGCACAATCCACGCCAACCACCAAGTAGTCGTTATTAATGGACCTGGTGCCGAGACATTAAATTCGCTCTTCCGACTGTATGACAGAGTGAACGATCATATTTGTCGTATCATGGCTCAGGATTGCGTACCGCGTTTTATCAAGACACAAAAGTTTCGAGACCTGCTTGCCAGTCCAGCCATGCGCGATTCTCCTGAACGCTACCAAATATTTGCCATCCCAGCTGGACCTCATAATTCTTCTGAAATATCATCGTCGTCCTTATCCTCTTAAACCTGGAGGATATTATAAGATAACATATTATACTTTACCCACTCGTATTGTGTGCCTTGTTTCTCCCCGCACCATCCCTTTTCCCGCATCTTCTCTCTCCCTTTTCTTTCTCTCTCTCTCTCTCTCTTTTTTCATTTTTTTCCTTTCCCATGCAACAAGAAAGAACGGGCCAAACATTTGTACATTTGTGTTCATCATCATTGGTAATAAGTGCAAAGATTCATCCCCTTTAAAAGGCAATGATCGACGACTAGATGTAAAGCTGTCAAGTTTTTTATTTCTTTTTATTCTTGCATCCGTCGTCGCGAGCGCAAAACAGGCCTTCGCTCTCGTGCAATGTATGCTGCTGCCTCTGCTGCAACTGACAGAGAAATTTGGGGCTCTGGTGTTTTTTGTGCTTGATGGAGGTGATGTGTACTAGAAGGAGAAGGATGACCATCGTCGTCATCATCGTTATCTTGATCGCAAGCAGTAAGGAGGAGGAGATTGGAGACCGTGGCAAAGGATTTGAAGCAAGGCCGTCCTCGAATACAAGAATCCACTGTTGTTGCTGGTTCATTAAGAGCAAGCATCGTCCTCGACCTTGCACGGAAACCCAAATGATGCTTGGTCTGATACGATAACTTTGGTGGCAGTGATAGGTGGCATTGTTTCTGAGCATAATACCGTTCTTCGTTCTTCTTATGCTGCCGGACAAGCTCTGAAAGATTTGTCAACTGAGATGACTGATCATCCATATTCTCCTCTTCATCTTCATCCTCTTCGTCGCGATAGTAACTAATCACGTTCGTTGTATCGTCTTCACACCAATATTGTATGTCGTGGTCGCTGATCGGATAGAGGCTTTCCGAATCATTCGCAGACGAAAACAAGGAAAAGCTAGATGGTGATCGCAGCTGTGCTCGTAGTTTGATGAGTTGTGTGGCATACCGAACACATGTTTGAATGCTGTTTCGTCGAGAACATGACTGCATGGGTAAAAAATGCCGGAGAATACGTGAAGTGAGAGAGATGCGAAAGAGTTGTGAAAAATGGGAGATTTGTATCAAGAAGAAAAGAAGATTGCAGTAGATGGCGCGATTATACAGATATCTTGTATGAACCTGTGCAGGTATTATCCCAAAAATGTAGAGCTCACCCTAATTTACTGCAATCATTTTTTTTGTTTCAAGGAGACAAGTGAAAAGCCTTTTTTTCCTTCTGTCGATTCCTTTTTCTTCTTTTCGTTACATGATGGATACACTCATATGGTTCCAGAAACCTGGAGTCACCATTGTCTAGTGAATTTTATGATCATAGGAACTATCAGCCACCTTTCACTGAAATGTTATTCTCTCAAGTAGTTTTTCTTATCAGTGTACTGCACTTTACTGTGAGATGTAGATCATTGCTTAAAACAGCTATGGACAGCGAATTAGCCTCATCGTACACGAGGAGGTGCCAAGCACATATCTACGTACTAGCGACATCGTATCGCGATCATCTGAATAGATTTCATGCTATTTTTGTGTATCAGCATAGCTTTCCTGTATCGCTACGGTCGATGAGCAAACGTTGAAAAGTGTGGGTGCACAGACTCAAAAAGCCATTTACACATTTACACGAAAACGATATATACGGTGCTGCTGTTGACACGTCTAACGAGTCATCTAGGGACATCGAATATTGCTGTCATCTATAGCAGCAAACGCACGCGTGGCATAGATCAGCAAGTTTCCATGACAACACAGCCGTTGATCGATTTCTCGCTGTCATCGAATCAGCTGCATGAAATAGGAAATGCAGACAAGGGTGATTGATTCATGCAGTCATTCAATTTTTCTTCTTCCCAAAAAGATATGTCAAGTAATAAGAACAAATATATTCAATCTTCTGCCCCTTACATGCAAGAAGAAGCAAGCAGCAGCAGCAGCGCGACTCCACAGCGTCGGCAAGGCGATATACCACTCCAGCAGCAAGCAAGTCCATATTATTACGACTCTTCTCCAGCTCCTAATTCAGCCAATGACTCGGGAACTGATCCACAATGGACAAAGTGGACGAGCTCACTGTGGAAACGCGCAGGGCAAGCACAAGCACTGCTAGGTCAATGGTCAAGCATTGGGGAATGGGAGACGTCAGGCCGGTCTACGGAGTCCTGGGCTGACGAGGAGTATCGAAAGGCTGAGGAACAAATGCAGTCTGGCACACCGAGTCGTACACACGGCGAATACGAGCGAATTATGGGCGTATTGGGAACAGTAGTCGGACACGTTGCCGGCGATCCTGAAATGGAAGCACAATTTCGATTACGATCAAGGCAGGGTCAAGAAGAAATAGATAGGTCAAAGCATTAAACCATGTATAGTTTCCTTTATGTTGTGCTATTGATGAGAATGTGCTTTGATTAAAGTCTTATTTGGGCGATGAGGATCAGGATGGGGTATTTCCAAAGCTGCTGCTACTGCTGCTGCAGACGTACTTGTGCTGCCATACGTGCCTCCTGCCGCATGCTCGGCTCGAAGCTCGTCTCGCCGACGTATAAACAGATACTCTTCCAACACCATCGCATTTCGCCAGTTACACTTAAACATGATATCAAGAATGTCGCCAGCAATCGGTGTCAGTCCGAGACTACATTTTTGTGTGAATATCACGGTCGAGCCAAGATAACATACTTGTCTTACAGAAAATCAACAGCCACGTTGAATAACATCTCCATGATAATACTGCTTGGAAGATCTGCTTTGCAGGCAGTTCGAACTAGATTAAGTGCCAAGAAAAGGCCGATAAAATCACCAATGAACGGGATCAAGCCTACATAGAGAATATGCTTGCCAAGTAAGCTATTCCATTCTGCAGCGAAATAAGTCCGTCATCGACCGGGCATGCCCTTACCTACGATACCATCCAGGCCAACTTGAAAACAGCAACACTTGAAGCCTTTATCGAGATACCATGCCCTGGATTTCACTTTGCGCAATACTTGACGATCGCGTGGGCTTAGGATGATGTCCGCTTGAGGTCGTCTTTTCCACCAGTGCCGCTTTGACGATGAAATAGCGGCCTCAGTGGCAGCGCGTATCTCGGGGTCCGTTTCCACTACAGAGGGCTTGTTGTTGATGCTTTCCGCTACTCGACCAAGCGCGACTTTCTTAAGATAATTTTCCATGAAAGAAAGAAAGAAAGAAGAATATGGCGAGGGCTGAAACGGGCGCCGAAGGTTCTTTATGCAACTGAGTTTGAATTGTTTGTGTCCCTTTTCTCTGGTTTGGTAAAGAAGTCTTCAATGTTCTTGTTCTTTTTGCGCCTTTTTCGAGATGTCTCCTCCGGCTCTGCAATTTTTCGGAAGGTGCCTCCACACGTACTTTGGTGTTCAGAGAACCAATAGTCGGCCGGCTGCGGAGGCCTAGCAAAAAACACCCCCAAAAGATATTAAGGACTCGCAACTCCCAGCCTACAACCCTCACTTGAGACTTGCCTGTTCATCGATCGCTTTACAATACCAAAGTATGGCGGTCGGTCTTGGCAAGGACCCTATAAAATCGATTTTCAGCTTCTACTTTATCGTATATGTATCGTAGGTTACTAACATCGCAGCGCCAAACGTGGCGTCTGTAGTGATCGACTTCATCGTGGAAACTAACAACGTGACACAAATCAATTCCAAGCTCCATGATCTACGTCCTGAATATGTCATACTTGTGATACACAGTGATATTTGTGCCTGCCAGCTTATTTATACGCTCGGCCTCTCTAAGAAACTCGGGTCCGTGTCCATCGTGATTGTCGTATCGCATCGTTACAAAGAGCAGAGCATGAATCATTTCGTGCTGTAAACAAAGTGGTATCTGAGATCTTGCCTTCTTGACGGAGTATCCATCACCACTCTTACCAGTAGTGTATTGACCATGTCCATTCGAGAACGAAATTTCAGTAAAGGCTCTGAAAGCTTGATCGTGCACGCTCCTCCTACATTGTACTGGCAGATACCAGCGCTGTACCTTGGAGTTTAGCATCCAAATATGCATTTTGCCTAGCCAGTCTCTTGCCTACCACAGCGTTAAACGAGTGGACCATTTCACCTACATGAAACATTCATTATATCAATATTCACGGCTTTTTGAGGATGTCACCTTATATATATATAGCGTACCTCGACAGCTGCTAATTTGTTATCAAAGAATTGCTTGTCGAACGCAAGAAAGAGTTCATGCAAGTCAGGATTGGGATCTTCAATGTCCAAGTATTTAATAAGCTTATCAGGGTCCTTGTTGCTGCTGCTGCTGCCTGCGCTCGGACCATCATTCCTTTCATTCCTTTCTTCTTCCTCCAGTTGCAGCTGCTGCGCCAGCTCTCGGTCGCTTGTCAGGGTCTGTTGAGGATCAGCTTCCTTGCTCCATTTACGAAACAAGTTAAACCAATCGCCGCCTTGAGTTTCTGCTTTGCGCTTTTTGCTATTCTCATAAGCCCGATCCTCCTGTTCCTGCAGCATTCTTGCCAAGATCTCATCCTGTTCGATCATTTGGGTAGGGAAAAGATCGCTGACACGATCCTCCTCCTCCTCCTCCTCCTCTTCTTGCAATTTTCTCGCGAGAGCCTCGTCTTCCGAGAGTGATACTTTGGACTTTGGAAAGGACATGGCGTCGCTGCTGGTCGAAAATAGGACCTTGAACAAGAAAATAGAGGAAAAATGGAAAGAAATTTGGAAGTCTAAGATTGCCTTTTTCAACAGTCCATTCCCTCACCTCCCTTCTTGTACCTCATCCAGAGTAATGAAAAGCTTGATCCACAAAGGTAAAGGGGTTTGCAAAGTAAACAAAAACAGAATAAGAAAACGTTTTAGAGTTGGTTTGTTACTTTAAACTATGTACAATCGTATCTTTTCCTCCTCTCAGTTATAGTAGTCGGGTTTCTTCACGTTCACACCATACTCTGCCAAAGCAGCAGATAAGTCATCCATTGTCAGCACAGCTTTCCGGTCCTAAGTGACAGGTCATTGTCAGCCTTGAGAGCAACCAACGTTTGATCCTCACACAAACGCTCCGTACCTTGCCGGTCTTTCTATTACCAGACTGCCGTACTTTACAGTACTGGAAAGCATCCGTAGCAATATCAGCGATAAACTTTTGGGTAGCCAAGGCCAGCAATCGTTTTCTGATAAGAGATCAGTCGACAGTCCTCTAACAAAGGGAGATTTCTGCAAAGATTCTTACATCCGCACATCATCGCAGTCAAAACCGGTACGACTAAGGTAGTAATCTGTCACGGCATCTGGTATCTATAGCATTCGCTCAGTGTGAGCGTAAATACGGCTTCACTTTTCTAGCAACATCATACAATAGGAGCATAGTTATCCATCATGGCTAAAAACTCGGCCAGCGTCTTCTCCCGTTTGTTGAGTTCAACGTCAGGTTGATTCACGGCAGCAGCAACAGGAGCACCACCAGCAGCTGCAGACGATGTAGCAGGCAGTGGAACGGCAAACATTGGATTGTTGAGGGGATTAAAAGGAGCTCCTTCAGGTTTCACAATGTTGGGTGGCACTTGGTTTGGATTCTGAAATTCTGTAGATCCAGAGGGAGTTCTTCGTAATTGTTGCTGCTGCTCTGGCGTCGTGGCGGCATTCACGTCCAGATCCATAGGTGTGAGCGAGTTCGTCGCGGGAGAGGCTGCTCCTGGTGTTTGACCGCCGGACATTGCGTGAGCAGAAGGAGCTGGTAGGAAAAGTCCACTTCCCCCTATCAACTCCACTTTCCGCTTTTGCTCTTTGTTTTTTGCTATATAAGAAATAAATTGCTGTTCAACCTTCGCATAAGGTAACCTTCTAACAATAGCCGTTCCATGACCTTCAACCAGTCAGCAAGGCAAGCCAAATGGGAATACGAAGATGGAGTGATTGATAATGGTTTTCAGATGATATTGATATGCTATTGCTCTATTGTATCATTTAAACGCAAAGTCTTGTAGTACTTGCTCGTATATCGTGCCAAGTACTACACATATATCATCCGACTTCAAGAAATTTGTCGTGCCATGAACTCCAAGTGAGAATACATAAGAGCCATATCA
>KK099982.1:14778-35482 GCA_000611695.1 Rhizomucor miehei CAU432
AAGGGGGTTACAGCTCTTGTTCTTTCTCTTTTTTGGGACCGCGTGGCATCTCTCGTTTTTTTTATTTTTTTTTGTGTGTTGGCCATAGCAACTGTGCGACCAACAAGGTAAACGGGAAGAACAAAAACCTTAAAAAATGCGGGGTTATGTGTGACAGAGAGAAACCGACGGTCACATACCTGTTTGGGTGAAAAAAAGGTTCTATGTGTGTGTCGTGTGTGGCTGGCTGGCTCAAAGATTTCGAAGATTAGCGAAATGTCCGAGATGAGCATGCAGTGTCGAAAGAAGCAACGAAGTGAAGCATGTTGTCCTAGCAACAACAGCAGTGCACAAATGGCTGTGAATCCCATTTTATTGCCACGTACTGGCATGATATCACCAGACTTCAATTGTTCGGCCATGTTTCCAGAAGGAGGAAGAAGAGGAGCAACGCAAGGCGGCCGATTCCAGCTTTCTTCTGCACTGCGTCAGGCGCATTCGGTAATATTGTTTTTTGTTGGAAGCGATTTGTCAGTAGTTTTCCCTCGCTTATCATTGGGTGGCCACGCGGTACACTGATTGAGTTATTCTATCTATAGCACATCGCCCAGAGTCGTTTCAGACCTTGACTTGATCAAGTAATATTCATGCGAGCTAAATTGAGAAGGGCAATAATAAGCTAATACGCACACACTTCATTGTTACATATAGCTCGTATGCTGATCAGTTTGAAGCTATCCGCGCTCTCCCAGTTGCCATGACATTGCCACCTTGGTCCATCCAACAACAACAACAACAACAATACGCTACGATTCATCGACAATTTCCCATAGGTAAAGTTTTTTGTCACTTATTCCACTGGTAAACTCTGGACTGAAAACACGATTAAAGTTTTTGATACAACACACTCTGTGTTACGATACTTTAACGTACTCAATCCGGAGGGGAGGTCTACAAAGCGCGCAGCATTCATCATTGATAGACGACGGCAAATACAGTTTTCGTTTATTTTAGAGGACGATTGCTTTTCTCACTCCATGGCAACCATCTTGACTATGGTAGGTATAGAAGAAGATTTGGGTTTTTGAGTAGAGCTGCATGTTATCCATGTCTGCAAAAAACAAAGGCACAATCGATACCATAAGAGTTGCAGTAGCAGCAGCAGCAGTAGTAGTAGTAATAGCGGGCAGCCTACTCTAACCGAGACAAATCTGCAACGAGGTGTGATCCTTGAAGCGACGCCACTAGATCGTTCATGAATTCGCGAGTGGCTGGTTCACTGTGCGAATGCTTATCGAGATAGATGACGACGAGAACTACGTGCTCGTCGACCCGCGATAGATAGTACGTGCTTGATATTTTGTTGTCATAAAAATGGAATGGCCTTGTTTTTGGGTCGCTCAGCTTGGAGCTTCGAGCTTGTATGATAGATATAATGTTTGGTAAATGTTCTTTGGGCGGTTGCTGTGAAGAATTCAAAGAGGTCCACTTGAGCAATTGTGTGTGTGAGAGAGGATCGAATGATGGATTTCTCTTACATTTGGTTGACAGTAAATAAAGGGGAAAGAGTGGATGCCTTGTGGTGGCTCATATGGTGTGCCAGCGCAGACATACCCACTAGGATGGAATGGAACATCAGGCCGTACTTGGTACACTAGGCCAATGCTGTGAGCACCAAATCGTCTGCGAAAGCTAGTGATTCTAAACGCGACATACAACAAGTATCAATCTCACAGTTTGAAAAGAGCACAAGAGAGAATGGATATTACTCACTTTTCATAGTGATCGATCTTGAGGTTCTTCCAAAGACTCTTCTCGGAATCATCATCGTTTAGTAACCGTTCTTTAGCTAGCAGTATGTTGCTAAAATAAAGCGTCATTCTGGCCTTTAGATTCTCGAGACATTTGTTGAGCCATCGGATATTGTGAGGCATAACATCATTGTGGTGCTGCGTCTAACATCAAAAAAAAAATGAATGCATGAGTTTTGACCTGGTCACTTTTACGTCAAAAATTGTTGGCATTTACACTGCTACCAAACAAAAGTGATCGCCAAGATGATGTTTCGCGAGGATTCTGTCCTGACGCAACTGTTTTCTGTGTGTGTCGAATCGACGTTAGGCTTAGAAAGGGAAATAGCGAGATCTATTATTTTTGAGAGTGACGACATACTTCTGCAAAATTCTGATCCTGACAAACTTTCTTCCAGTCGTTTAAATCTTGTTTGCACGTAAACAAAGCGATGCAAGAGTCTTGAAATGCATAGTCGACAATAGCTTGCTGTGCTCGAAACAGGTGCTGCAAGATTCTAATTTCTCGAACGACACCTTGGCCGAGTAATCCAAGTTCGTCGCAAAGCTGTGTACTTTGTTGACATGTATTTCCGAGTTCTAAAAGTTCTTGGTAGATTGTTGTTGGTGGTGCCTGTGCGCCGATAGATTGGTATCTAACATGCAGAATACTTTGTGTCAGTAAAAGCATAAATGTCTGATTTCTGTGATCGTCTTTTACATGGTGATGAGTGTCTGCCGTGCTTTGCAGAGTTCTGTCAGCGCGTTCAAAACTCTGTTCAAAATTTCCACTTCGGTCGTTGCCAACTCTTTGGTGATATCTTCAACCAAATAAGTATATAATGTACCCAGCTTTGTGTGAAGGGAAAGATCAAAAAAATCAGTAATTTTTTTTCTTGACAAGAAAAGGATAATAAGAATCTGCTTCTCTTACAGGATCTTTTCGTAACTGATACCACTTCGGCTTCATGAAAGATAGCTGGACATACAAGCTCTCGCAATTCGCCAGCTTGACCAGAATGTTGCTGAATCCTGGGTGAATCTATACAATCACGAACGATCAACAACTTGAACTCCTTCTTCTCTTACAGTGACCTACCCTTGATAAGCGCGTAATAAGTTTGTTTGCGGCAGCATAGTCAAACGCGCCTAGTGCACTCCAGGTTGCAGCGCATAATTCAGCGTCCATTCCTTGGGAAAAGATCAAATTTGGAAAAAAGCCCTAAACGACTTGACAAAAAAAATAATTCATTCCCATTTTCATGTCGATGGCTGTACTGTCAATACTGAAAGTTACAGAAGAAGTGCGAATTGGTTCTGGGAATGGATGGAAATGTAGACATCCATTACAAAGGGATACTATAACCATTACGTGATGTAGGCATGGTAACCTGTTAATTCGCACTGTCAAAGCTACCTAGACGATCTCCTAGGCAACGGAAAAGTAAAGCATACATTGTTCGTGATGAAAGAGAAATACTATATAAGCTTTGGTGCGACGATTTGCCTTGCAGGCGTAAAAGCTGACGCGGAAACAAGTCAGACGCGGCATGTCATTTTACTCTTTCTGTCTTTTGTCGTCATCGCCGGAACTAAGGTTCTCGCTTGTGGTATCTTGCAGCTGGGCAATCCGTTTCAAAATCGAGTTCAAGCTTCTTCCCGTTGACGTCAATGTATAAAAAAGGGATACATTGTCTGGGTCACGATGACAGGAGTTATGCGTGGTGCATGTATATATCCTGAATGTGTCGATCGAGGAGAGAGAGGGACAGTCAAAACGGCGAATATAGTGCCCAATCTATATTTATCAATGCGCGGACTCTAGTATATAGGTGGATGAGGCGTTTAGTATTTGATGGGAGCTGTTATACATTTTTTCTTTTGTCGCCACACACTGCAATAAGGAACAACAAAGCCTCATTTTCAGGCAGGACAGTGAAAGAATTTTCAAGAAAACCTTTTTTTTTGCTATTCTTGTCCCTGGTTGGGATGAACACTCAACCATTCGACCGGACCTGTCTTGCAACCCCTGCGATGCAGTTCGCAGACTGCATCTAAACTAGTTCGATCAAGACAAATGAAAAGCGAGGTGGAGTTTAGTTTCAGACAGAGATAACCTATGATGATAGCACATTATTGTCAGGAACTAGCGTCGAACCTGTCTGTTCAAGGTTGGCAGGGAAACAAAAAAACAAACAACAACAAACAGCCTCGGACGCCACACGCTCTGTGTCCTTTCTAAAATGGTAAAGTGCAATGGGATATCAGAAATGATGAGTCGATCTACCAGAAAAAAACTGTTTCTTTTTGGCGAGAGTGGGGTGGAGATGCACAATCACCAAAAGCGGTTGCACCGTGTACAATGTTTCACAGTGGATAAGATCCTTCCTTCTTCTGCCGCTGTTCGGCCCTGGACAGCGTGTCAGATGCCTCACGAAAAAGAAGGGGGTGCTCCCCACATGACCCTGACGGGCTGTTTCGATTTTTTGGCGGCAAAGAAAGAGAAGATTGGGGGTTTGATGCACCCGTAGCTTGTTTCTTAGCTGTATTGACAACAAGTTTCTTTTTTCACTGAGCTTTATTTTTTTTCTATGCTATTACAGCACATATGAGGTATAAGCGCATCAAGGAAAATGGAAGCTTTTTGTTTTGTGTTTGGCAACAGTAAAAAAGGAGATCTTGGATGTAATTGGTTGCCTTGAAATGTGGGGTTACTCGGCAACGATTGCTCCATTTTTGTTCGGCGCTGCAAACCTTGCAAACCTTGCAAAACCTTGCAAACCTTGCACCTCAGCGCCCACTTTTTTGTGTAACTTGGAACAGACGGTTTAAAAGAGCTTGTCCCCCAAACTGAACTTCCCCGCCTTTTTCCTTTCTTCCACAGACATCGCTGGCGATATAATGGCTACTTCCCTCGAAACATCCTTGTCTCCTGACAAACCACTCTCCCGCAAAAGAAAGCAGGACTTTTCTGCCTCTGACATGTCTAAAACCTCCTCCTTGTCAGGCTGGACAGATTACCTCTACTCTTCTCCAAGCTCACCCTCAACGTCCATGTCGACTGCAGAAGGACCTTTGACGCACCATCAAACGCAGGTGGAAACTGGCTGCGACTTCAATTTTGACGCAATTTTCGGGCAAAACCTCGATCATGTCACCACTTCCTTCGACTTGAGCGCTGATCATATGCAGCCGTCCTCTGGTGCCACCTCTCGCAGACACTCTGTCGCCGTTGGTGAAATGGACTACCATTCCTTCCCTGCCGTCAAGCAAGAGTTCCGCTTTGATGCCGACCTGCAGCAGCTACTAGATCTTCCTTCTTCTTGGTCCTCCAGCGACTCTAGCAATGCCAGTAGCACTCCCGAGAATGTTGCTCCGGCTGCTCACAAACGAACTCTATCCTTGCGTTTGGAGACAAATCATACACAGCAGCAACAGCAGCAGCCTATGAGCATTGCCTCTCCAACCACACCTAATTTCTTCTCTCCAGGGTTCTTGGATGCTCTGAATGCAGATGAAGACAAGGATACAGTGTTTACTTTCCCGACCGACACATCCTTTACACAAAGTTTAGCGTTCATGAATCAGCACCAGGAACAACAGCAGGACTTTGTGGAGATTTCACCTTCTCCTTCGTCGTCTTCTGTAGATCCATTGCTACATCATCAAGGTACGGCAGAAGCAAATACGCAACATCATCATCATCATCAGACTGTGGTTCCAACCAACACCATAGCGCCTTCAGCCATCTCCAACAATGTGGGTGGCTGGATGACTGATCGTCGTCATGCCAAGTCAAGATTATCTCCGCCCATATCACCTTCGAACACAATGTCCTCCTCATCGCCTTCACCGCCTGTCACACCTATGCAACCTCTAGGCTACGACTCGCAACACGTATTCAACAAATCGCAGCACCCTGCTATCCCCGAAGAAGATGAAGAAATGAGCACAGAACAACAACAACAACATCATCATCAACAAGGACAGCGCCAGCAACCACAGCGCAGCGGCTCTTTGCAGGATGATCATGTGTCCGCGATGCGTGCAGCCAAGGGCAGCCTGGTTGCGGCGCGAATGCAGCTAGGAGCAAGTACAGCCATGACACTCAAGCCGCACATACGAAATTATCTCTTGAGCAACGATCCTGCTGGTTCAGGCGAACGTACTGTCATGATCTTGACGAGTAAAGTGGCGCAGAAGAGTTATGGCACCGAAAAGAGGTATAAACTATTTTTGACTAGAAGCTTCTCATTTCGGCGTGTGTTTCTCTGATAAAACTTTATAGATTCTTGTGTCCCCCTCCAACGACCGTGTTGATGGGTTCCAGCTGGTGGACTAGCGATTGCAGCCTTCAAGACAACAATTCCTTCTACTCTGGACCTTTGACTCCACCCAAATTGACCATTAATATCTCGGGCGAACAGACCATCCAGAATGGAAACATTGAATGGTACACAAGCACGGGCACACTGTTGGACGGCTCCACATCCGCTGCCGCTGCCGCCGCAAATGCAGCCAGCTCTGGTGACACGATCATGACTGGCAAATGTGTTTCCAAGCACCTGCACATCAACGATGCGGACGAAAAGCGCAAACGTGTCGAGGTGCGCGTACAGATGCAGCTAGGCAACGGAGTCCAGTTGGGCACGTTAGCGAGTAAGGGTATCAAGGTTATCAGCAAGCCCAGCAAGAAGCGACAGAGTGTAAAGAATATGGAACGTAAGTATAAGCTATCTCCCTTGAGTAACATGTAACGCAATTTACTAAACACCGAAAAAAACTCTCTTCTTACTACAACAACAGTCTGCATACATCACGGCACAACCATCTCCTTGTTTAACCGTATCCGGTCCCAGACCGTGTCGACGAAATATCTCGGAGTCTCCACAAATGGTCAGCAGGGCAAGGGCGCCAATGGAACTTGCTTTGTGGCTCGCACAGGCTCCTGGGACCCCTTTGTGATTTGGATTGTCGATACCTCACGCGCTCCAGATATTGCATCCATTCCCCGCAAGCATCATCCTACCAACCCTCATTACCCACCGCCTCCAGCTATTGCCTTGCAAACCGATCCTAGTCAGCAGCCTATGGCGATCCATTACAACCAAGCTGTTGTGCTACAATGCGTAACCACTGGCCTGGTGAGCCCTGTGATGGTGATACGCAAGGTCGACAAGGGCAGCATGGTCCTCGGAGGTAATAAGGTGGATGATCTCTCCTGCACGACTGGCGGTGAATGCGGCGATGAATGCCTCGGCGACCCTGTATCGCAACTACACAAGGTCGCGTTCCAAATCGTCCAGGACCCATCAATGGCGCACAGCAACAAGGCTTCGTACCGACAAGGAGGTCAAGATGCTGCTGCTGCTGCTGCTGGATTCATGAGTGGCTGGACACTTCCTCAATCCTGCCAACCTATTACTTACCTTGCCTGCTTAAACGACGTTGTCGGTATGCACAAGACTACCACCGCCCGTTCTTTCATTACACAGCCTCCCGACGCTGTTTCTTCTATTGATGGTAACTGGTCAAGTGACTATGTGGTATCGCAAGAAGGCGGCAAAGTTGTGCGCAAACGACGCGTATCCTGCGATGTTGTCAAGCCCAATTCACTTCCTGCAAAGTTGCAGCAATCTGCTGCACTCGGTCGACGACGCGTCAATTCTGTCACGGATGTACCCACCCGACGCGGAAGCATTTGCTCTGCACTCTCAGATCGCCGTGGCAGCACTGACAGCAGCAGCGTCGGTGATGGCGCTTGTTGGACTGAAGACGTGTCTGATGCTGCTATCTGGACTATTGTCGGCACAGACTGCGCGACTTATACATTCTGGACACCTTCGCCGTTCATCACTGGTGAAACCATGTTCAACTCTCCCTTCACGACCAACCCTAACATCCCGCAAGACCCTACTACCTCAAGCCCGATCACACCATTCCCGGTTATTACACAGATTGCCGCTGGCGGCGATAAGTTAATCATCTCTGGCGAGAGTTTCTCGCGCGACTTGGCCATCTGGTTCGGCGATATCAAGGCACCTAGCACCGAATACAAGTCTCGCGAATCCTTGATTTGCTCAGTCCCTGATCTCCAAGAGCTACTCTCGAGTCCCGTCACTACCATCGATGAAGAGGATGGTCAAAAGAAACTACCCATTTTGCTGGTACGAGGCGACGGTGTCGTTTATCAGACTGGCAGATTCTACTCGTTTTAGTTTCCTCGTATTGCACATATCACATAACCTTTCTCTATCTCGCTTACTCTCCCTCTCTCCCGCTCTCTCTCTCTCTCTATTGCGCGAGCTTTTATCTGTCACTCAATCACCAATCCACCTTTCCTCTTCCTCCGCGTGCCTTTGTAAACTATATATATGTACGCCTTTGTTGTTTTCTATCCCCTCGTTTTGTGGTCTTCCCCTTTGGCTTCGCTCTGTATGACTTTTTTCTTTCTGTGCTTGTTATTTGTTTTCTTTTTTTTCTATGTCACACACCTATGGCGATATATAAGGTTGCATTTATCCGTTTTTCTTTTACTCTTTTGCTTGTATCATAATGAAAATCACACTTCTCACCTCTTGTTGTAATAAAAAGAAACTAAACTCGCTTTACATAATTTGCAAACTTGTATTGTCCGGAAATAAGTATTTCTGTATTGTAAACCGAAGCAAGAAATGATTTATATAAATGGATGGCATGCGGCAATTTACTGTACAAAAGGAAGAACAATAAAACAAAAGCGACGGAGGGGGTATCTTGATTAAATTGTTCTAACTGGACACGGCGCTGTCATTTGCTCTTGACATTTTGACAGCTACTTGATGACCATCTTCATCCACTCGTATGTATTTGTCACCTTCCATATATCCACTCGATTCACTTGAGGCACGACTTGCTGAACGCTCTGGTACATTTTCTAAACGGGTTCCACCACCAGCAGTACCATGATCTACACAACATCAAATGCTCTCTCGTTAGCAAAATCACATTGAAAATCCCATGGCCCAAAGCAATATGAATCGATATAAGCACACTACCTTTCAAAAACCTAAGAACACAATGAAAATTAGTCCTAAATTCATTGTCATCTTTCAACAAAAAATATGTGCAGCATACTTTGATAATTCAACCCATCCTCCACCAACGCGCACCATCACCATCTTGCTTGGCAGGATGCGGCAGTACACTAGGCGAGGATGCTCATCGCCAAACCAGTACTTGCCCACTTGATTGGGTACCATCTTGACCTTCATTTGATACGGACTTTCATTCACAATTTTGGCAAGCTGCATATCCAATTCGTTCTTGGGATCAGCAATATATTTTGTATTGCGGTTACGTGAAGACGATCGCGTAGGTGTTCGTGATGACGCCATGCGGTTCTCGGTAGCCTGCGTTGGTGACTGGAAACTAGGACGTCGTGCTGCTGCTGGCTTTGTTGCTGCTGCATTGGATCCACGTCGTTGTTGCGCGCCGTTGCTACCGCCAAGAGGTGTTTTTGGAGATGTCGATTTGGCCATAGCCAGTTTTGTAAAGAACTCGTGGTCGAGCTGGTTGATACACGTCTGCAACTCTCGTTCCCGCGACGCAGCTTCCGATTGCACCTTGGTCCAGTGTTCAAGCGTCTTGTCCAATTTCTCGGCAACCCGATCGCTATCCACGAACTGTTTGCGTGCCTCTGCCTTGGCCGTTTCGACCAATTCAGCAACCCGCGGTTCAGTCTCCTTGTATCCTGACACCAAGCTCCTCAGCAAGTTTTGGAGATCGCCCTTGTTGAATCGACCTTGTACAACGCGTGCATTGTGCGGAGCGCAACTCTCGACAAGGCGAGATAGCTGCATAATCTGCTCATCCATCTTGTCAATAATTTCAACGAATAAAGCAATGTTGCCTTCCGCTTCAGCTTCTGCCAGTCGTGCTTGCACCAACTTGCGCAGTTCCTGAACAAGCCCCGTCAGTTCCATACGCTGGCGCCTCATCTTGCCATCCTTGTCAGGCACACCGGCCAAGAGGCTATCCACATCTTTGAGCAATTTCGGCACAAACTGTTGCGTTTCTTGCTGGATCTCCTTGAGTTCTTGTTGTTCAACTGATACACTCTTGCCAGATAGTTGCAATGCATTCACTCGCTTCTTCAGTTCATTGACCTGGCGCATAGCTTCTGTAATTTTGGCACTTGCATGCTGTCTCATTTGTGTTTCTTGCAGCTTGGTTCTTGTATCATCTGCTAGCATGCGGATTCGAGCCCATTCTTTGCGTACGTTTTCTTCTCTGCGGTTCACCGATCGAGCTATCGATGCCGCCCGTGCACTGCCAACGCGTTCCTTGATCTTGGTCTTGGCCTGCGACCCTTCGGTGTAAAAGTCTTGCACATTCTTGTCCATAGCATTGTATCTGCGTTCAAACTCGGTCAGATCTGGTAGCAGGGAGCCTTTGCTGCGTGCAATGCGTGCGCTGCGCGAGAACCGCGAGACGATAGCCTTGAAATCATTCATGGATTGCAAAGTATCCAGCTCGCGCTGTGCGTGGCGATACACTGTGGTGAGCGCTGCAATGTAGTCTTCTTCGGCGTTGAGTTTTGTTGCCAGGTCAGAAATTGCTTTGTTCAAGGGTTTGCAAAGACGATCAACTTCAACGTCGTTGTTGTGGACTTGCTTGAGCTTGCAAACCAAGTCAAAGATTGTGCCCTCTTCCACGTCGTTCTTGCATCGATCAAGTGTTTGGCGCACACCTGACAAGGCTGCTGCGTACGTCTGCACCACATTTTGTATCACAGATGCCTTCTTTTCAGCAATGTTTGGGTTGGATGTGGATTGTTGCTTGAGGAAGGAAAGCTGGTCTTCGCAAACAAGTCGCTGTAGCTCCACTTGTTCCACAAGCTTGTTGATCAGGGCAGTTTTTTCAAGGTCTTGTTTGCGCGATGAAAGAGATGCAACCAACGTAGCGCACAGTTTGGATACTCGTTCCCATTGTTCATTGAAAGTAACAGTGTTCTCGTCATTGTTATCTTCTTTTGTCGGTCGGATATCCTCCAAATCTCGACGAAGAGTATTGAGTCGCTTCTCTGTCGAATGGAGTGCATGTGTTTCGGCGTTCTCGCTTGATCGGCTAAGAGATCGGCTCATGCTGCTTCCCGTAGAGTGCGTCGTGCTGTGGTTCCGAACGATATCATGCTGAAGAGTAACCAATGCTTGATGCAACTTTTCAAGTGCATCGTATCGTTCAATCCACTTGTTTGTCCTGGACACCAACATGGATAGTTTCCTCTTTTGCTCTTGAACTCGTTGCCACTGCTCTTGCACCTGAGAATGGATCTTTTGAACTTGCTCGTTGGTTCCACCTTGCGCTTGCAAGAAGCTATAGTATCCACAGACATCCTCATACGCATCCTTGCAGTCACTCAGACGATGCTGTACTTCCTTGTGTGCTGCCACCAATATCTTCTTTTGAGCCAAACGGTTGTCCTGAGATACCACAGAAAACTTGTCGCACGTCTCCTCAATCGACTCGGACACTTGATCCATCATGGACTGAGCGGTAGCCACATTGTCGCTGTATGTCTTGTAGAGTCTGTTGACATTGACGATATCGTAAAGGTTCGTCAATTTGGCCCGAATATTTAATATCTTGTCACCGGCAGCCTCAAGATCACTTAGAGTAGCTTCCACCGTCTTGTTTAGCAACTCTGCTGAATCATCCTTCTTGCTCCGACCCGAAAATGTGCTTTGGAGACTCTGATATTCGTTCTTGTCAAGCTTATCGATTTGTTTTTGCCACTGAGTGATATCCTCGTCGAGGAGTGTGGACAAGTCAGCATTTTCAATATCGCTCAAAAGCTGATCGAGTGATCTAGATAACTTGCTGGCCTTGTGCGCCGTTTCTGTGGGTGTCAAAAGCTCGTTCAGTGATGTGACAATCTGCTTTGTATCTTCAATCAACGTATGCCAAGCGTCACTTGTTCGCGCGTTAGAGTCGGTTACTTCGTCCAGTTCTTGCACCAGCTTTTCTTCATCTTGCATATCAGACTGCTCAAACGTAGCGACACATCGCTCAAACAGCTTGTCCAACAGTGTAAATGAGTTTTCGTTGGCAGCCAGTGCTCTCTCAATGCCGCGGGTGATACCAATGGCATGCTGCAGTTCTTGCATGTCAAGCGCTCGGCTGCTTGCCGTCTGTACAAGCTGGCAGTGCGTCTCGATAACTGACTTGCGATTGGCTATCCAAGCATTACAGGCTTCAGCGTGCTGCTTGTATTGCTGCAACTGCATCTGGAGTCGTGATAAGGTCTCCTTTGATTCCAAGGAACGTTCCAGGGCACTTGCCATCTTGCGCAGACGCTCTGTCCGGGTTGCCACAGTGTCACGTATCACTTCGTTCATTGACTCGTCTTGAATTCGTTCCTGGCTCGTGACATCCGATGCAGATCGAACTGGATAAAGGATACCAGCTGCCATGCACTCGCAAAATTCTTCCATGTTTTTACGATATTGTTCAACGCGCTCAACGCTCTTCTTGTCGCTTACGAGTTCATCGCTGATAGCATCAGCTGCCTGCTCCAGCTCTGCTGCCCGACGAACGAGAGCAGACATTTGACAGTGCTGCTCTACGACCTGATCCACAAATTGGAGCAGTGATCTCGCCTTTGCATCAGCTTTTTCCAAATCTTGCACGAGGTTCCGAGAGGATTCTGGCATAATTAAATTGGATGAAGCGTCTTGTAATGCGTGAGCCGACTTGACAAGCGTGTCCCAAGAAGCTTTGGTCTCTGCACATTCTTGCTGCAAAGATTGATATTTGGATGACAAGTAATTTAAGCGCGCACGCAAGGTATCTTGTTGTACTTCCACGTTTGAACCCCAGTATGCTTCTTCTCGAACAAATTGATCCGCCTGCTTGTTCTGCTCAGAGAATCGGTTCAACACGGTTTGCGCCAAGTTTTCCCATTCGAGACGCTTCAAGATCAGACTGATTTCCGCACGTCGAGCTGCCAGGCTATCACTAAGTCTTTGCAGTTGATGTTGCAAAGAATCCATGCGAGCATCCAAGCCAATATCTGTTCGATGGCATTGCTCAAGGCGTTGGTTGAGGTCCCGAAACACTTTGTCAATTTGCACCATTTCATCTTTGGAGAATTGCTGCAACGCTGAATCGACTTTATCCAGGTCTTGTTGCCAGGTTATGAGTTGCTCCCGGATATTTGTAGCTTGACCATCCGTGGTATCTTTTTGCTTTGTAATTTGACGCAAATCTCCATTTAGGAATTTCAACTTTTCGATGCCTTGTCGATGCAGCTCTTGCCATTCGATGCGTTTCTTTGCAGCTTCCAAGGCCATCGATTGCTCGTCGACGAGCGTCTTGAGTCTTTCGAGATCACCCATGGCTTCCGCCAGACCGTGCTCTGTCTCGGACAAGTCAAGGTTCGGCTGCATACATAGTTGAGCAATGTTATCCCGCAAGCCGATAATGTTGCTTTTCTCGAATGCTGCAATTTCAGCATTGAGCTCCTTGAGATCAGCAGTTTTTTCGTTAATATTTGTCTCGGTCAAGGGGTCAATGGCATTTTGCTTCACATGCTCGATTCGACTTTCGACCCAGTTTCGAAGCTCTGCTATTTCCATGTCGTACTGCTCAATCAGTCGCTTCATCTTGTCAGAGCTTTGCTGGGCATTGTAAAGTTCCTGTATAGATTGCTGTAGTTGCTCGAGTTCAGTGAGCTTAGTCTCCAAAAAGCTGCTGATCTGGCGTTGTATCCTCAGGTGGTATTCACTGGGTTCAATCGCATCAAAGTCCCACTGGAGTCGTTCACCAAAACCTGTCGGCTCCATGGGAGAGAAGGTTCGAGTTTCGAAAAGAGACTGTGCTTCCGAGTTGAATGCTGCAACTCTTTCGGATGCATTGTCGAGTGCTTCATTGCGCCTAGATACCCTGTCCAGCTCGTCCCTTAGAGCCTTTCCGGATGCCACAACTTGATCAACCAATAGCATATACGACTCGATGCTGTCTCGTTGCTGCAGTATCTCAGATGCATAATGTAGCAAACTCTTGAGTTCACCGTGCTTTTCTTCCAGCTCAGTGATCTTCGTCAACAGAGTATCATCCATGTTTGCCTGCAGAGCATTGAAAGCAGTCTTGACCCGCGCCAATTCTTGTTCATCAATGCTGGCCACTTTGTCTTCGAGTAATCGAAGTGTATGCAGCCGGTCATCCTTTGATGCCGACGAGTTGGCAGGCTGCTCTTTGCTTGGATTATACATGGCCGTCTTGACAACAAATTCCCAAATTGCGTGCGCTGTATCCGAGATGATATTGTTGGCTGTTTCCCAGTGGCTAATCAATTCGGCTCCTTTCCTCCATTCAGTCAATCCGTCTTTGCGCTTGGACATGGCATCACACAATTGCTGATATCCTTTTTGAAGATCCTCCACGGCGCCAATGAGCATAGGTCTGTCGATAGCAACAGCGTTTGTAGCATCGATCTCGTCTTCCAAGGCTCGCACTCTCTGTAGCAGCTTGTTGTAATCACCATTTTCCATTTGATGGATCCGTGCGATCATGCCCTCCAGTTCGGTTTCGAGCCTTTCGAGCTCATCCATATTGAGTTCTCCTTCCATCAAAGTTTCTAAATCAAACGGAAGCGGTTCCAAAAGAATATTTGCTCGTTCATCGAACCATGCAGTCATCCGGACCATGTCTTCATACGTGAGTCTTGCGCGCTCTTGCAGGGACATGCTTTCACGATGTCCTATAAGCAGCTCCTCAAGCTCTTCGGCGAGAACCGCCAGCGACATGCCATAGCCTTGGATAGCTTGATGGATAGCTGCATTTGCTTTTTCATTCTCTTCCCGATCCTTTTCATATTTGTCTGTCTCTGGCACGTCTTGAGGATAAAAAACCTTTTGGGCGACAACCTCTGTGACGAGATAGGCAGAATGGTCCTTGAAATTTTGCACTTGCTCGCCAAAAGCATCTTGCTCTTTGTCAGGGCCATTGGAAGATCCTTCTGTAGCTTGCTGCATCTGTTTCCGTAACCGTTCTCCTTCCTTTTGCAGACGATTAAATTGCCCATCCACTTCAGCGACAGCAAGATATTGTTCCACAGTGCGACGACAAAATGCTATGCGCTTCATCAAATCCGCAAATGACTTTTCAAATGCTGATTGTCGTTGCTCCAAATAGTCAGGCAAGCTTTCGCCGTTGAGATCTTCCAACTCTTGATATGCATCCAGCACCTGTGCATATGTGCCTTGATCATACTCTGCTACGCGTGTCTCAAGACTGACGAGTGTTTGTATCACGTTTTCAGCTTGTGCTTCCTTTGGTTGCCACTGTGCTCTGTGGTACAAGAATGCATCCACTTCAGTGTCCACTTTGGATATCCAGTCTGAAGCCTCGCAAAACAGGTCTTGCCATTTGCCACGCAGCGATACCATGTCAACTTTTTGCGTACGCAGCTGCATGAGCTTTTTGAGCGTACTAAGCATGTTGACCGTCTCGAGCGTGATCTCGATCGTGGACGTATCGGCAGGGTTCAGCTTGTCATTTCGGTCGACAGCCGTCAACTTTTTGACGTGAGCGCGTAAACGTGCCATATCATCCGCATCGAAACGTTCCACTTCGCGCTTTAGTAACTCGTGCTCCTTGTGCAACTTTGCAACAACGGCCTTGTCAACCGTAAGATCACTCGTGAGAGGATCAATGGTCTCCTTTTCCTCTCTGTCGTTAATAATTTTGATGCGTGCGTCAATCCAGCTACGTATCCGTTCAGCTTCAATGAACCACACTCGAACTTGATCGACCCAATCACGAACGAGCTTGTAGCGTTCTTGCACATGCTGCTCTCGAGCTTCAAATCCATCCTTGTGCACCGGATCTTCAAAAAGATCATAGTACTCCTCCTTGATACCATGAATTTTTGTTCGAACCGCGGCTACCCGGTTCTCGAGATCCTGAATCGCATCATCCGTCACAGCTTTCTGCTGGCTATTATCCATGGTCTCTTGCACAGCCATCAACTCCTTTTCCATGCGATTCATGATATCAGCAAACGCCATGCCGCGTTTGAACAAACTGCACTTCTTTTTCGTCTTGCGCGTAAACTCCTCCAAGCGATCATATCTTGCCTGGATAGCAGCATGTCGGTGAGTTATTGCTTGCCGTACACTCGGAGACAGTTCTCGGACAAAGGCACGGAAGGCTTTCCATTCGTTCGCATCGAATGATTGTACTTGAGCGACTGCTTCAGCTAGAGCTGATTCAAAACTTTGTAAAAGTGCAGGTGTTCCGTCTAGCGGATGTATTTCCTTGTCAACATCGCAATTTTCAGAACACTTGGGCGGCACCGCAGCGAGTGTATCGACAAGGATACTCATTGCCTTTTCAACGATAGAAGCCCTCGTTTCATAAAGGGCCACTCCCTCTTCAGTGTCGACGAGTTCAGACTCGAGTCTAATGAGATCAGACTTTGTGCTGCGCAGTAAATCTTCAAACTCCTTCCACTCCTTGACCAGCGATTGATATAATTTAGTGACCTGACTGCGCTGAAGATCAGTCAGTCGAATAAGGGTATCGTCGGCTGATTCAGGCGAGGAGGTGAGAGTATCGTGGGCAGTTTTTGCGGTATCCAGATGGTCAGCTTCAACGGACATTTGCTCTTCAATAATTTCAAGCGCATCCACGTATTCTGTTAAAGATGAGGAGCCAGTAAACTCCTCGGGTATCTCGTCAATGGTGCGGGTGTTAGTTTTGATAAAGGAGATCACTGTATCATGTATAGCGAGAAGCTCGTCGAGAACGGGGTGGACTCCTCGTGGTAAATGTCCTGTCAGCTGTTTCATTAAACGGCTGTTCAAGTCCGCCTTGATGCGTGCCTTGTCTTCTTCTGCGAGCGTCGATTCTCTTTGATGAAGCATTAATTTACGTCTAGTCCGCCTTGCGGATGGAATTGGCACTGGGACTGGCGCTTCCAAGGGAGCTTTTGAAGTCGCTGCTGCTGATGGTGGTGGTGAGGCATCGATAGGTTTGATGGGACTCTCATGTTCCTGGCTTTCAGCGACTTCAGGTACTGGATCAAGCGGCTCCTGTGCTTCATCTTGAGCTGGATCTGGAGAATCGCATATCCGTGGCGGCTCTTCGTGTATTTCTTCATCCGTATGCCCTACTACCATAGCTATAGCTGCTCGTCGCTTCATCGTCTTGTTATGCTTTGCGGTACTATTTTCTTCTCGCTGCGCTTTGGACATGACCTTGTAGTACTCGGCAACATACATCATTACGCTCGGTTCGTAAGGGTATTCGACATCGACCAGATCGCCGGGGTCGAGGAAGCTTGGAATATTTAATTGTGTGAGTGCGATGTCAAACGCAAGTGTTAAGAGATTCCGCCAAGTCTGCTTCTCTGACAAGTTGCATTTTATCCGATCAGTTAGCATGTCAGGTATCAGCGCTGGATCATGCCTGTGAAGAAGCAAGCAAAAAGCAAGGCCGGTTCGCCATGACCTTGAAAAATCTTGTATTGCAGGAATGATACTGGCTGCTATGTAGTCCTCGAGCTGTATTCGCACCCAGTACAGTAACGCCACTTTTGCTTCACTAGGTCCAGATCCACCGCCGCCATGAGCCTTGTCTGATGCTGCTATACTTGGCCGTCGTGCCATTGCAACTGACTGCGGCCGAGGTGTTGCTGGTATACTACTGGCAGTACTGTGCGTATCCGATGTAGATGATGCAACAGACACATTGTCTTTATGCTCTCTTTCTGACAATAACTAAATATTTTTGTAACGTCCGTTAGCGCCATGTTGCATATTTTAGACCTGCATTGCAATTTATACATTACCGAAAGCGATGCCATGTAATCCTCGCCGTGATCTGCCAAAATAACTTGCACTTGATACTTGAGCATGATAAAGAATATCAGGGCCAATGTCTTTTTCACATCGCCGTTAACAATGGCTTCATTTCCAATATCAGGCAGTGTTTCCGATGCTCCCAACTGTTTTTCCAGAAAGTCCAATGCCTGAGCCACGTTGGATAGTTGATGGATACGCATGTTCATTTTCTCTGGTTTCGGTGCTGGTTGCCCTGAAACAACCGACAAGAGTTTCAGCAGCCTCTTGCCGTCCTTCAAGTCCGTCTCTATCCGCTCAATGTGGTCGCCGACGACAGCCAGTTGTGCGTTTATCCAGCGTGTGAGCGTCCTCTTTTGTACTTCTTGGTAATCTGAACCTAGGTTGCGGACAATGTCGTCGCCTGACAGAAACATGTCTGCATTGCTGGATCCGATAGTGTTTTGTCTCGTCCGCTGCTTCACTGTTCGAATAGTCGAAGTATTATCTCGGTAGAAGGGGCCTCCCTTTTTCAGGGAGGCTGCAGCTGCTCCTGCTGCCGATGGAGGAGGTGTAGAGG
The DNA here is from genome assembly GCA_000611695.1 of Rhizomucor miehei CAU432. NCBI lineage: Eukaryota > Fungi > Mucoromycota > Mucoromycetes > Mucorales > Lichtheimiaceae > Rhizomucor > Rhizomucor miehei. The sequence continues at coordinate 32,952 of KK099982.1, forward strand.
GTGTAGGTGATGTAGCGGCCGACGAAGAACTGCTGTTCATGATGCCGTGTTGGGATTCATACGTGACGCTGGTGTTTGCTAAAGTCTGAATAACCGTTCAATATCAGGTAAAAGTACAGGTCATACCTAGTGGCCGAAGCTTTAAGAAAAGCTAAAGAAAACGCAACGGGCTGGAAAACTGTCTGCTGGATATGTGCTGCTGCTGCACAAGACACACGATCCGAAATTGCGGCCAAATTACCCTCTTTTTGCACGCTACAAATACCAGGCACGAGTCGAAACTCAATGCTTGCCAAATTTTCACAGTTTCTTTCCAAATACTCAAAGTGTAATTACCATTGCGATTATGTCTAGATAGGGGTGGGTTGCTCAGCACCTTTAACAGTTATGCTGCTAGGTCTCTATAAGTCTTCTTTTCGATGGAATTCCGGTGCGAAAACTTTATTCTCACTTTAAGTCTGACTCAGTGCAGATCTCCAGCCAACAGATGCATATTCAAAAGAGATAATGTAGAAAGAGTTGGGTAAGAGGACTTAGAGTCTTTAGTCTCAGTAAAAGACAGTACCTTTGGAAAACAAAATATAAAATCGTACAATGATACTGTTAGATGTAACAGCTCAGGTCGATCAATGCGGATGTGCGTCGGATGCCGGCGCGGAGCATCAGATAGGTATGTATGACAAGAAGTAGCACAAATGCGTGCGGCAACACGTTCAATACCGACACTATGTTGTATTATCCTCGTGGATTCCATGAGCTACGATTGCCTTTATTACATTGGAAGCTAGGAAGAGGAGGTCGAAGAACCAATAAGGTTATATGACTTGGGAGCACAGTAAGTTTCAGATGATCCATTATCATTTCTTGTTGTGAGCGGTGGATCCAAGGGAATCTTGAGGAACAGCTTGAGCCGGCGAAGCAATGCTGACCAGGACGAGGACTAGAGCCAACACCAAGAGAGTAAACGAGGACTTGTTGGTAGGCATTAAACTCATGTGAAGAAAGAGAAAAAGATGAAAAGTGGGGTACACAGCGTCTTACCCAAGACCTTTCTCTCGTTACCATGTCCGAGCCACAATTGTGTTACACTGATTGAGTGATGCACAGCTTTCAGCCATGCACCTTCGAATAGTCAGCGAATACTTTTATCCTCGCACGGAAATGGATTAAAAAGGTCAAAACTACAACAGACTGAAAAATGAAACAGAGGCCGATATCATCGTAGAGTGTTATGTTATCATCCCGGTCCTCACATTGTTCTGTTCGCTTCTCCTTTTAGTTCCGCTTGTTTGGAGCAACAGCCTTTTTTACACCATAAGGCAGTATATGCAGAAGAGACAGGTGCTGGAGACTATCTAGAGCTACGATATGACGAGGAGGATTCTATAATTCTGTGGCATACATCACGACTGAACAGCTTTTGATGGATTTTTTAACCGTATACTAAGATCGTAATTACGATGTAAAGCTACTACAATATACATTGCGGAAGACCTAGATTTACAAAAAAAATGATGCTTTAAAAGATCGTGCATGATGACAAAGTGATCGCTCGCTAAGCTCCACCAGGAGCTAAAAGCACTACACAAACAAGTAGATGTGCATGATTGCGTGTCTGCAGGATAGTCATATATACACACAGGTTCAGATATCTGTATCAGTACATTGTAAAAAAAGGATACATGTACCGGATGACAACGACTAGGATATAATACATATATTTTCACAGCGTTTGAGGAACGTTTGAAGAAGTAGTTACGTACTTCAAGCTGCCGCTTCATGCACGTTATAACTGAATCATCTCATTTAAGTTTTGTATACCAGTGCTATTGCTCCTGGTTGTTTTGATTCTTTACATATGTGCGTTTCAGTTAAAGCTGTTACAGAGACAGTCCGGTCGCCAAAGAAAACGTATTGTTTGCTGTTATATCTTGTGGTGTAGATGACGATCTAACCACCATGCTTTTCAGTTATCTGGCGTCGTGTCCATCATAACCTGGTTGTTACTTGCATCCAGCTCTGCAGAGTGCCTGAACCTAATCCTTTCGTTCTGGTTACGGAGAGAGAGAGTTAGAATCTTTGCTATTATATTTGGCTCGCAAAGACCACTGGGCAGCAAATTGGGTACTTTATCAAAAATATAATTCTCAGACTCAGGTAATTTTTGCAACGCTCCAAGTGTATACCGATGCTAGCGCACCTCTCTACAAACTCCTGCATCTTGCCCTCTTTCATGTGTCCCGGTACTTGGGCCCATAAAGGGGTTCCTGTTTCAACACGTATCTGCTGACAAATTTCAATGACATACTGAGCCATGTCGTTCAAAGGTTTCTCAGCAGCTATCCTATTTTCCACGAAAAATGTTTGCTGATCCAGTCTTAGACTATAGTCATACTGAGAGCGCCTTTTCTTGGATGTTCCAAATCTCTTGGAAGTAAAGTTGAAGATTGTTCAAACATCTCCGAATTCTGGCCTAGAAGAATATGTTAAACTTCCATTGTGTTGGAAGAGGTAAGCTGTACAGTACACGC
>KK099983.1:14638-33911 GCA_000611695.1 Rhizomucor miehei CAU432
TGTGTGCCTTGACGTTTCAAGGAACAAGCCGGCGAGACGGAAGATCGGACCGACGGATGTGCGGGTTAACGTGGAAACAGAAGGAGAAAGAAGGAGATGTGGATGAGGCGATTTTTTTATCACCAGGGGAGACTAGAGAAAAGAAGGGAAAAAGGAAAAGCGTACGTTAGTGTTTGCACTATGTGATTTAGCATGGTTGCATTTCCATAGAATAGCCTAGGCACGATGAACTTTTCTACACGAGGCAAAATATGTTTTGAATAGAATGTCGGGAAGCAAGAGAATCAAGAAGTGGTTGCTGCGACATAGCATCGGAATTTCATGCACGCAGGCTGATTCTTTCCATGAACTGCCATTTGCCAGCCGCTCAGGCTTGTGTGTCGCGCTGACAAACACTTTGTATTTTTTAAAAGGATGAAATCATGCCCCTTCATCCTTTCCTTCTTGAATTTCTCTCCCCCAACAGTCCATGTTTACACCCCCTCCTAAAACTTTACTGAAATCGCTGCACAAGTTACTGGATTACGCGCAAGAGTACGTGGCCGATGTTCGCTTTGACTATCCCTGTGGCAGAATCTGGGCCCACCGAGGTAAATGTGCAGCCTTCAATGAAGAGAACCGAGAATATTGAACAACACTTGTGACTTTAGCTATTCTGCTCGCAAGGGCTCCTGAACAGTTTCGCACTCAATACCTTTCAGAGTTGACACAGACAACGTCAGACGTTATCGTCTTTAGTAAACCAGTGGTGCCCTATGCCGTATTTCTGCATGTACTCCGCTTCTGGTATACTGCTGAGTTTTACAGTCCTGAACACGACTTTCGATCGTCTGTGTCAGGTTCCAGCATGTCAGAACTCTCCTTGACAAGCTCCCAGTCCTCTGCCACATTCTCGACCTTGCCCAGTGAAGCAGAAGAGGATCGTGCGAACCGCGGACAGTTGGATATCATTGCTGAAATTCAGTGTCACGAGAAACGCCTCGGAACCAACCTCCTGCCCACCTCAAATGACACGCCTGCAGAGCATCTTATTGCGGATATCAACCGCATGTGGAGAGACAAAATAGCAACCGACGTTGTCATCAAGCTACTATCGAACCCAAAGGATCATCTGTCTTTGCAACAACAACAGCAATGCCAGGATGAAAAATCCATAGCATCGTCACTTCCAGCACACCGCTTTATGCTCGCCGTGCAATCTTCATATTTCAACGCCATGTTCTGCAAACAATTTCGGGAAGCATCAAGCTCCACAGTGTATCTTCCTAGCGATCTGTTTACACCGACCACTTTGCAGGTCATCCTTCGCTATTTTTATACTGACGAAATACACATCCCGCCTCTTGTCGTCACCAATAAATCGCCTCGTCAAGTCAGTCTCATTAATAAGAAGCACGCGTTGCGCATTTTGCAAGATGTCTTTCGAGCTGCAGATTATTTGGGCCAGTATGAGACGGTTTGCCTCGCAGCATTGCACGAAATGGATAAAATATGCCACCATTTTAAATGCGCTTGCCCTGATTGCTCAATGCTGTTGCCTGCTATGCTGTGGTTTGCAGAAACTTACAAGGGACATGTAGTTGCCATGCATCTTAAGTTGATTGCACTCTACGCCGATCCATTACACTCGCTTGCCAAACTTTGGTCGACTGAACCTTTCGCTATCTTGATACGATCGCAGCCCACCATGGCAGCCGAGATTATGACGCAAACTCTAGAGAATATTAAGAAGCATACGGCTATCCAGATTCTCGAATGTCTCCATTTATGCCTGTCGAAATTACGGAGCGTCGATCCTGTACCTAGCTGGTCTGCCCCCGTGCGCAGTCGTATCACTCAATTGGTCAGCCACACCGTATCCATGATATCTGATAACTTTGGATTCTACTGTGTCGAGTACCCTATTTTACTGTCCTGCGTCGACGGGATCGGCGTAGGATCCGGTCTTTCCGTGGACTTTCTGGATTTTCTATTGAAACGCGTGGTGGATGAAGGAATAAACGACCGAAATGCGGGGGAAGTCTATCAAGGCATTGTCCGAGACCTTATCGGTCGTCAAGAGGTGGACCAAGGCAGAGCAGTGGACCATGTGCTCATAGAAGCACGTCAGCAATGCATCGACTACCTTTCTCGTCGCTGGCCCCAAGTGAAGGCAGAAGGCGGATTCAAGTCTATAGAGAAAGACGTCATGCGATGTCTGTCGGAAGGTAATGTGTTTTATCAGATCGCAAAGCTAAGACTTCTATTGTCATTGACGTCGTTGCCAACGGTGCATCTTCTTGCAGATATCAATGTTCCTTACAGAGCTTTAACAAAATCTTTTGACGCCGACATTGCTTCGCTCTTTGGTTTCAAGTCTAGGGCACAACGCGCCGCACTGCGTTCCAGAAAATCCTCAAGCGATCATCGTCTATCTAGCAGTGCCAACGGCTTTGGTAGCGTTCGAGGATCGTCATCATATCGTCGACTATCAATGTTGAGCCTCCGAAGCCAGCGCTCACAGGAGACACTCAGGCAAGAGCCACCCCCTGGAAGGAGGTCAGCCGACTTGATCCTGACGCAGCCTCGTGGCCGATCGTTCTCCTTGGATTCTGCTGCAGACTTGTCGGAACCGCCAACTGTCAATAATACAACCTTGGCGGAACAAACACTGTCGACTTTGGCCCTTGCAGATGCATTGTTGGCACTAGACCAGGTCCCCTCAAACAGAAATGAGGATTTGCCACAGCCTGAAACAACGCCCTCAAGACGCACTCGGCTCAAGTTCGAATTACCCAAAGTTCCAGAGCGACCATCCTCTGTGCCTTTGGTGCCCAACGCAGCTGCTGCTACGCTGAAAACTAAGCACAAGAAACGCGGACGATCACCTTTGCGATATCGCTTAGGCCTCGGCAACTCGAGTAGCTACTACAGCAGTGGCAGTGACGCCAGCGATGATGACGATCCAGCATCCAGTGCGTTAGTTGTACCGGTAATCGGGGCCAAGGTTGAACTACTGCGACGGCCGTTACCCATGACCGGCGTTATCAAGTACATTGGCCCGGTCCATTTCGCAAAGGGAACCTACGTTGGTGTCGAATTGGAGAGTCGATGTGAGTCTAGAATTGACCTGGTATCTATGGTAACACACTACTAACGCATAGTTCCTTTTTTTTACAGTGGGTAGCAATGACGGTTCCTATGAAGGAACACGCTACTTTCAAACAGATCCTCAACGCGGTGCATTCTGCAAGGTGAGCAAAAGACCCGCAATAATTTATCGGCAATTACAATAAGCTAATAACTTTAATGATAGCTTGATGACTTCAAAATCATTTCCTTACCGCATCGTTCTACCTAAGCATTTGTACTATTTTTCTCTTCTCTGTTGTATTTACTAGCATGCGAGATACCCATCTGTTCCCCCCTCCCTCCCTTCTTTCATACATATCGCGAGTATCACGAAAATGCATATATTATAAAATTGGAAACTTTGCATCTTTTGATCTGCCGCGTCGCGTTGTTCATCTTGTGAATATGGAAAAGTATTCGCGTTGGAGAGTAAATGTCGTAAACAATGTTAAAGATAGCTTGCAACCGTTCTTTCTGAGCAGTTCCACCCATCGCTAGGACGCAGGCACAGGCATTCAACCGTTTCTTCCGCCTGTGGTAAGCAGCCAGTACCAGCTTATCGATTGATTCCAATCTTTGTTCATCTCGACAATTGTTTAGCCGCCTCGGACAGAATCAAGCGTATTGCTGACACTCTCCAACATCGTTCGGTATACGCTCGGTCCCGTCCTTGGTATTGCCAAGTTGGCGCTGATATCGGTCGCTGCATTGTTGTATATACTACTCGTACCTGTAGCAGGCACGCTGCTGGTGAGTCCAACTACCAAATGGAGAAACATCCGTAGACTCACGCACATATATATAGTCGCCGTTAGGTCCTATTCGCAGGATATGGTCTCGCTTCTGGTCGTTTTTATTACTACGTCTAATTTTATTTCTAAGTGGCTTCTTTTACATCAAGACTGAAACTGTTTCTTTACGACGCGGGTAACAAATAGGAGTCTTGTTCATTGAAACCTATCTCTCTCATACGTTCCAAATTCTTGGCATTAGAAACGCCAAAGGAAGCAAAAAGAAATTGTCAAGCGTACGTTCTGGAGATATCATCGTGGCAAACTGGACTTCATACATTGATGTCTTGTACCTAGCGTGTCTGTAAGTGCGAAAGTCAGCGAAAGTTGAGACTTGGAATAGGTGCTTAAGTTTATATAAATGTTTTCTTTTAGGTATGATCCCGTATTTACCCGCATCTATCCAAATGCACCCAAAAACAAGAATATGCAACGCATTGGTTTTTGGAGTGCATTGAGGCTTTGTACCCGCATGCCCGAACTGACATCCAACAGCACAGAATTGAGCAGTTTGAAACAAATTGCTGCGGATGCAGCCAAGCGTCGACGCGGACCAGTTATCGTGTTTCCAGAAGGAACGACTTCGAATGGACGTGCTTTGCTCAAATTTGCACCTGTTTTCAAAGACTACCAGCCCTCTGACCGGAATGTCCGATTTCATTTGTTTGCATTCAGGTAAGTAAGCAAGTAATACAGCGTGCTTTTGCTCAGATTTCGCATAGTAACAAAAACGTTGCATAGATACGAACATGGGAACATGTCGCCCACATACACTGCTGGCAACCAAATGTGGCATTTCTTCAGAGTTTGCTCACAGGCAAGTCCTATACCCAACATGCAAATTTTGTACAAAAGAAAAGTGGGTCTTAACAAGGAGCTTTGGGCTAGTATAGTTTTACAATATAATGACCATCAAACGCTTAGCAGCGGATGATGTGCCTTGCAACCCCAACATGAACTCGTCCCAGCAAGCTTCAGACTTTGCGACGTTGGCTGGCAGCAACAATGGTGGTAGCACAGATGACTATGTTGGTGGCCAATTGATGGTGTGTCTCAGCAACATGTCCAGACTGAGAAAGACGAACCTCGACATGTCGGACAAACGCGAGTTTCTGGAATATTATTATCTGAAAGACAAGTCGAGTGCTCGCAAGCAGGAGCAACAGCGACTCAGGAGCACGAGTAGTAAAAGGAAATAAAATGGCATCTGGATCAAAAGTTACGATAGTACGAGGTTGCCTGACAAATATTCTTGAAGTTTGTGGAACAAAATGAAAGAATGATAACTGATAATTCGATCGTCAAAGAACTAATGATTCACGTACGAGCAAAAGATGTAAAGTATACATAGTTTCTGTGAAGAGTTAGAAAACGATTTCAATTTTCTTAATTGTTTATCTAATTCTAAGGTCATTGGTAATAGGCATTGACCGGAGGTCCGTGAAGAGTGCTGAAAAATGGGCATGATCTATTCTGTGTCCCCTTCTTTAGTTTTGCATTTTGAAAGTTTCTGCACATTCTTTCCACACAAACAGGCAGCGACCCCCCTGGAAAGCTGCGAAGGCTGTTATGATGTACCAAATTTCGTAAGTGTAAAGATGAGACAGATGGCAACGAAATACCTTGAGACTCTTGGATACTTTTTATTGTTTTCTTTCATGTCTGCTTTTATAGCCGTGCCATGTTCCTGAGGAATAAAATTTTTACAGCGAATGTCCGATGATCGAGTTTACGGCCTATTTCAGGCTGCAGTTACAATTGGGCTTTGTCATTCACCCTAATTATTGTTTATCCTGTGTTACATGCGGTAGCAGTTCTGGTGATGTCAAGTTGACTGGTTCTACCGTCTGGGAACTCTTGGTAAAGAACTAGTCGCAGCAAGCCTTTGGCGTCTGTATCGTGAACAGGCAATTTCAAAAGCGTCGACAACAGCTTGACTGGGGTTGCTTTTGAAAGGCTCTCTTCTTTCGGATTCTGGGATATCCAGATCCATTGGTTCATCAACATCGTCGCCAATCATGCGACCTCGTTCTGCGCGCCAAAGTCAGAGCCGGTGTTCTTGTTATTTGCTTTTACTAGTGGAATACGACATGATCGTCTTGACCAACTCTCCACCCCCATCTCCGTGTATGTCCACACGACTGACGGTCTGCTTCTATTATTGTCGGCACGGCACAGCGTATAGGAGGATATATATATGAAAATTTCGATCGTATTTGACGCAGCTGCGCATGCATATCAAATGATTGGAGCTGGCTCACGCCCTCTTGGAACTGTGCTCAGATTTACAGAATCTTTAGCGGTGTCCTTACTGGGCGTAAGCTTGCAACCACTCGATGGTCCGATGTTAACGATGTCCGTGTCAACACGTAAAGCCGATGTAACCAAGGCATTCATGGTTTTCGTGCCAACAGCTAACTTGTTGGTATTGTCATATGATGTGCGAGCCCCTCAACTTTTCTGTATCTGGTATGCCGGCTGGAATTTGATCGAGTGCTTCTGTTGACGCCCAACCTTTCATAATGAGCATCTACGCGAGGATTTCTCCCATAATCTCGACACAGTTGATAAGGATGCCATGGTGATATTCGATAAGAGTAGCTCTAGCAAGCAGCTTTGCGAATTGATATCTTGCTTTCGGGCAAAAACATCCAGTCCACGTTGATCCGTCACGTGTTTTTCTTTGATAGACGCAGCGGAAAAGATGGCGAGTTCTGGGTACAGTAAAAATGCAGGCAGTCGTATGCCTTGAATCTTCAGGTTAAAAGTCCTGGTAACTGCCTTTGAACTTCTTCGTTTTCTTAAAAGTCTTTATCGTCTTATCTCCTTCGTCGTCGTGTTCCTCCTTATCCTCTGAATAGACTTCGACAATGCTTGCAGCGATCGTTGAAAGCATGCTTTCTGTTACGTTTGCCTGCTGTGCGTTTTGTAGCATCATAACCGTCGCCCATCATTTTCATGTGTTCTTAAGCAGTCGTCAGCTTTCTGTATGTTGAGTAATCGCCTGCTGTAGCCTTTGCCGGTGCACCCAGGGCAAAATCTTTCGTCTGCATGCGCGTATGCTTAAGAAGTTGTGCGTAACTGATCTTTCTGAACGGATGAGGAGACGATGTTGTCGCAGCGTTGTAATATGTGGTGTAGAATTTTGAAGTCTGTGAAATCAACGGACTAATGCTATGTCTGAAGCATCGTAATCAAAAGAAAAGTATCCAGAAAGAAAATGAGAGGAAGTAGGGGTTGCAAACAGCCGAGCCCGTAGTCTAGTCCAAATTTTGTGTGATTCGCTCAGATTGAGCAGATACCCTTACTCTTTTCTTAAAAAATAAAATGGGTGCTCAAGCGTCAAAGCAAGCGACTCGAAGATTACCTCGACAAGCTAAACCAGAAACGCTCTCAAGTCGGCCCACAGAGTCGCCTTCAACTGTTCGACAGCAACAAGATCCAAGTTTTGACAAACCTTTAGAAGGTTAGATATTTCTACAAGTTCGCGTTTAGATCTGTCCAGTTGCATAAATGTTCACGTTCGCGTGCAATGTTTTTAGAAGGCTTCGACAATGAGCAGCTGCTAAAGAACTTACGGGCTATTGGTCCTGTCAAGATCGACCCAACAACGACAAAAATGAGGACAGTAAGTTATTCTTTTTATGCACACACATGCGTGTGTTGTGTGAGAAAGGACAGCAATGATTTATATACAATTTCGTGCACCATTATCAGTCTGACAAGATGCTACACATTATCAAAGAACGCCAACGGATAGAAGAAGATGAGGATCTCGGCCGCATATCGTCCATGCCCAATCGAGCAACCATTGATGTGATATTTTCAGCACTTGAACGACGCAAACATTTATCGCCAGGCGAGCTGGAAAAGGTGTTGCCACAATTACAGAACGAGTACAAGATTGAGCAATCGACGTTGAAAACATTATTCAAATACTACAATACTATGGCAGTTATGCCTGCTCTTTCTGACGAAGAAGGTGCTAGGCGGCAGGGCATCTGGGTCAATGATAAACAAGAGTGGAATCGTGCTTTGGATGAGACGATAGCTAGAAAGAAGGCATTAGCTGACCAAGCGGAACAAAAGTCAAAGAGTAGCAGCACAGCAAGTGGAGATAGTAGCAATAGGTCTCAAGAAAAAGATCCACAGCAAAAACGGTTAGAGGATCTTTTTGAGGACTAGAAGGAAAATATAGATCATAAACTCGAGTCCCATTTTCTTTTCCAATTCCTTTGCATTTTGACAACAAAAAACAAGAGCAGCGTTTCTTCTTCTTCTTTAGTCAGTTTATAAACAATCATACAAACTTTTTACTCGGTGGCCATCTGGAGCTTAATCTTGGCAATGGCAGCACCAGGCTGGAGACCCTTGGGGCAAGTCTTGCTGCAGTTCATGATAGTGTGGCACCGGTAAAGGGACATCTTGTTTTGCAGCTTCTCACGACGCTGAGGACCAAACTGGTCACGGGAGTCAATCATCCAGCGGTAAGCTTGCATCAACACAGCGGGACCGAGGTATTCCTCCTACAGTGTGTCACGTCAACATATCTGAACAAGTAATCCCACAACATATAATAATCGTACCTGGTTCCACCAGTAGGAGGGGCAAGAAGTGGAGCAGCATGCACACAAAATGCATTCATACAAACCATCCTATACGCCCTCAGTCAGCACCTCGATCCCATATTCCGGATTATTAATAAACTTTACCAGCTTCTTACGGTCCTCAATGGATTGCAAGTTCTCCTTTCCAGGTTCAGGACCCTTGGTCTGCTTCAAGTACGGTTCAATGCTCTTGTACTGCTTGTAAAAGTTGGTCAAATCCGGTACAAGATCCTTGACAATGTACACTGTTGATAATGTTTGGTTAGAAACTCCGTGTTTCTTCTTTCATATGCTTCTGGCAAATTGTATTTCCGGAATGACCCGAGGAGCAAGAGGGAAAATAAACAAGGAAAACAACTTACTGTGAGGCAAGGGGTACACCTTGACGGGCTTGCTCACGTCACGGTTGATTTTTGAGATACAAGCGAGAGTATTGCCGCCTTCAATATTCATGGCGCACGATCCGCAAATGCCTTCACGGCAGGAACGACGGAATGTCAATGTAGGGTCCTGCTCGTTCTTGATCTTGATAAGGGCGTCGAGAACCATAGGACCGCACTGGTTCAGATCGACCTTATAAGTCTGGAGATAGGGCTTTTCGGTCGGCTTGTCAGGGTTCTATATTCCATTGAAACAATCAGTTTCCAACTGTCCTTTGTGTAATTTCACGACCGTCCTAAAGACTCGTGTGTGTAAATACCCAGCGGTAGATCTCAAAGGTCTTCATAAGCGGTTCCTTCTTGAGAGGCTGTTCGTCCTGAGCAGTAGCCATGTTGGCAGTGGCGCTCGTCTGAAGGGAACGGGCCAAAGGCTATAATCAAATTGAATCAGTGCCTCCTATTCTCCATTAGCTGCAACGTATAGATTCCAACTCACAGCAACAGCGGCCAAGGTTGTACGTCCACGAGAGGCAATACCTCGAACAGAGGAAAGTGCAATAGACATTGTTCAAAGAGTGGGGAGAAGAGGGTCCTTGTGGAGAGAGAAAGAGACTCGCTGTCGACTTTACCTGCTGGCGTTGAAAATGTCTCCACCCTGGACGATTCGGCCGCCCACTCCAAATTTGCCCGGCTTGACAATTTTGCTTGCGTGCTCTCTGCCTAGGCTTCTGCGCCTTCACTACAAAATTCAAAAGACAAAGAGATAAGCAACCTCATCAGTGCTATTTATACCAAAATTTAATGCATTTAGTAAATATAGAGCTTGCAAAAAGATTCAGCCCAGTCTGTCAAACTCAACAAATAAGAAAGCGATATCACCAATTTCACCCTATGCCGGGGATGCATTCCCGTGAGCACCTGCTGCCATTAAGTTGGCTTGACCGCTGCCAGCTGCCAGTCGCTGGTCATTTTGAAAATGGTCTCAACGGACGACCTTGAAACACTGTGCTGTTGATGTTCCTGACAGACAGATATTTCGTCGCTGCAAGAGCGTCTCTGTTCTGGGTGGCCGCGCAGGCTCGACGTAGAGGGCAACGATGTTATAGCATACTGAGGTTCCATGCTGCCGTTTGTCTTTGATAATCTTGGGTATATGCGGTCTATCCACAGGCTTGAAGCAGAAACTGCAAGTCTGCGAGTATCTAATGTGTCGTTTTCTTAACCACTTTCCGCCTCTTTTGGCATGGCCGCGCAAACGAGAGCCAACGCAAGTGCCTTGAGTACCAATTTCAAAAGAATTTGTTCTTTTGTAACCGCTGAACGAAGATATCGTCGTTCTTGACTAGCGACTTGGTCGTAAACCTTCTGTTTTTGGAGACGCAGCGTGCGAGCATGTTTTCTTCCTCTTTTCGTCCAATGAAAGAATTTTAGAGTTCGTCTCTGCTTCTGGATCTCCTATGTTCCAAGTGAGAAACTATCTGCTAAATTGAATCAAACCGCTAAATCGAACCTTTTGGGCTTTTCGAGCGTGGAAGCTCTGGACATACTTCTTTTGTTGAGTGCTTTCTCCGCATCGGTAACTTCTGGGATGTTTTTTTTTCTTAAGAGATGAACTCGATCAGATACTTGCAAAAGCATGAAAACATCACACGATACCATACTTTGCGTTTATTTCGCAATTTTGTGGCCTTATTATAGTGTCTTGCCATTTAGCTCTTCTGCTGTAATGTAATGATGTTCAATTTTGGTGAAATCCTTCCTTTCTTCAATATCAACAGGTTCTTCAACATCCATTTCACCGTTTTCCTCGTTTTCAACGGAATCAGCAAGCACATCAAACCGATTGTATAGTCCAAAAGATACTGATATCTGTCGTTTGTCAGCGCAACCGATGCAGACAGTTTACAGAGGTAATCGGTGCCGCTGTACAAAAACTATTTTCCACTCTTTGCGACTTCGTCCTTCAATATCGCGAGATCCATGTGTTGAGCATCGTCTTTAACGAAGCGGTCACCAAAACGTGCCGTAGTAAAATCCTCGACATGGTCCACTTGCTGCTGATCCAGCAACCATTTTTCTGTTTTAGCATTATTCACCTCTCTTTCCTTCAGCAGCAGATCGAGCTTTGCTTGGGGCGCGTACATCCCTTCTCTGTCGGATGTCTTTCCTTGTTGTCGCACTTTAGTACTCTGCTTCAGCTCTTCTCTTGCTGGCGGCCAACTGCTTCTTCTCCTGTTGCAATGTTTCTATACGGCAATCGATCTCCTGCTCCTTTTGTTCAATCTCTTGCTCCCTCCGTTCAGCTTCTTGCTTCTCCGGTTCCGATTCGGTATCATTTCTGTTGTTTCCATTCCCAGCTTAGCTATGTGGCCTCTTCTTGCGATCTTCGTAATTCGATGATATCAACTTGTGATCTTTTTTTTCTGTTCGTCCGAGTATCACGACAGTATGGTCAAGACATAGTGTTATAACATAATCAACGTTGAGACCAGAGCTGGCGCATTTGCTGTCAATTATTGAAAAGTCAAAAATAGTTCCCAAGCATTGTCGCTTGTTATGAATAGCAAGAGTGCTGTTTGTGATGGTTACTCCTGCAGCTGACCTTTCACTGAATGCTTGCGTATAGATAAACATTTATAGATAGCACGTGCATCAACCTGCAGAGCGTAAATAGTATTGGCACTGACTTGTGGACAAGTTTCGGTGGTGAAATCATCATAACCAGCAATGTTGAGAATATGGTTGGCAAGGCTTACTAGAGGCAAGCCATGTCCACGTGCAGATGTTGTAAATTGACTCTTCTTGAGCTGTCGTCAAAGGCGGGCCTTTCCATTCTTACCGAGTAAACCAATCTGCGAATAATTATAATATTTTTGCAGATATAGCGCGGGCAAAAAAGATATGACCTGCGTTAATTGATGCAATCTGAATAATTCAGATCCTTGTGTTTACCTAGGTCCAAGCTATTTCACCTGCGCTCAGGATCGTTTCCAAGGCCCAATATCACCGTTACTTGAGTCATAATGTTTGTTTTTGGGGCGCGTACATCCCTTCTCTGTCGGATGTCTTTCCTTGTTGTCGCACTTTAGTATTCTGCTTCAGCTCTTCTCTTGCTGACGGCCAACTGCTTCTTCTCCTGTTGCAATGTTTCTATACGGCAATCGATCTCCTGCTCCTTTTGTTCAATCTCTTGCTCCCTCCGTTCAGCTTCATGCTTCTCCGGTTCCGATTCGATATCATTTCTGTTGTTTCCATTCCCAGCTTAGCTATGTGGCCTCTTCTTGCGATCTTCGTAATTCGATGATATCAACTTGTGATCTTTTTTTCTGTTCGTCCGAGTATCACGACAGTATGGTCAAGACATAGTGTTATAACATAATCAACGTTGAGACCAGAGCTGGCGCATTTGCTGTCAATTATTGAAAAGTCAAAAATAGTTCCCAAGCATTGTCGCTTGTTATGAATAGCAAGAGTGCTGTTTGTGATGGTTATTCCTGCAGCTGACCTTTCACTGAATGCTTGCGTATAGATAAACATTTATAGATAGCACGTGCATCAACCTGCAGAGCGTAAATGGTATTGGCACTGACCCTTGTGTTTACCTAGGTCCAAGCTATTTCACCTGCGCTCAGGATCGTTTCCAAGGCCCAATATCACCGTTACTTGAGTCATAATGTTTGTTATCAGCTGACCTGTTGCCCTTTGTTGTGAAAACGGAGGAAGAGTCTCTTGTCCAAGTATCCTGCTAGAACATTTTGCGCACAGACATTGAACTTGAATGGAAAGGCCCGCCTTTGACGACAGCTCAAGAAGAGTCAATTTACAACATCTGCACGTGGACATGGCTTGCCTCTAGTAAGCCTTGCCAACCATATTCTCAACATTGCTGGTTATGATGATTTCACCACCGAAACTTGTCCACAAGTCAGTGCCAATACTATTTACGCTCTGCAGGTTGATGCACGTGCTATCTAAAGTTCAATGTCTGTGCGCAAAATGTTCTAGCAGGATACTTGGACAAGAGACTCTTCCTCCGTTTTCACAACAAAGGGCAACAGGTCAGCTGATAACAAACATTATGACTCAAGTAACGGTGATATTGGGCCTTGGAAACGATCCTGAGCGCAGGTGAAATAGCTTGGACCTAGGTAAACACAAGGATCTGAATTATTCAGATTGCATCAATTAACGCAGGTCATATCTTTTTTGCCCGCGCTATATCTGCAAAAATATTATAATTATTCGCAGATTGGTTTACTCGGTAACGGATGATCCCGATGATAGAGGGGAAAAACTGATGCAAATATGAATTGTATTATGGAGTGTGCTGTACTATTAAATGTTTTCGAATTACATCACTCAAGGTTGCAAAATTGACGGGTTTAGATATGTATGCCGAGAAGCCAGAGTCGGTGCATTTCTGCGCAACATTACTCATAACATTTGCAGATAAAGCGACAATGGGCACAGGACGTTCGCCCGCAGGTAAATGATCTGCCTCCCAGTCACGCACTTCTCGAGTTGCCTCAAAACCATCTAAACAGAAACCTTGTAAGCATATCGCTTACCATCACATTCACATTATCTTCTTTCTTTACCTTTAACGGGCATAAACAGATCACAGAGTATTAAAGAGTAGTAGTTTGGTGGATGACTGAGAAATGCCTTGACAAACTCTTCACCGTCACCAGCTATCTCTACCTCAAGGCCAACTCTTGTCAGATATCGAGTAAGCACTTTTTGGTTTACCAGATTATCTATGGGAAATGTATCGATTTAGAGCCTATCTCCTAAGAAACTGTAGCCCAACAGAAACATTTACCTTCGACTAGTAATACTCGGAAACCTTTACCGCCGACATCGGCTTCCATGTTTCTAAAGACTTCTCTTTGCGTAGCTGCTCGTCGACGGGAAGAGTCCGGTGCCAACGATATTGGATTCGGACTCTCAGTGCCAGTACTGTCATGTGCAGTTCCGCTATCATGTCGTAAGCCAAAGTACCAGTTGAGTTTACTTCGCTTCAAGGGCTTGAAAACAAAGCCGCAATGCCTTGGAATGACAGCTTGCTCATAGGTCTTTGCATTTTCCATAATAAGCGAGCGTTGCATAGGCGTTGTGACCACAAGTACACTGGCATCTTGATGCTGCACAGAACCACAGATAACACCGGTAAGACTCAACACTTGATGCTCGGATGCGAGATTGATAACGATATAGTCAAAAGATGCGGTCTTGGGGTTCGCTAATATCTGCATAGCTTCAATGTGGTCCGTAGCCATCTGAAGTTGATAGTCGCAAGCTGATGATATGCTCGACAATATAGACCGCAAATGTTTCATCAAGGTTTCTCGAGCAAAAGCCCATTCTGATACCGCTAGCACCCGGAGTGGCTCACCTCGACTAGGTGTACGAGGAGGTAATATAGCGCCGGCGTGAGGACTGCACACTTCAGGGAAGGATATGGTAGGAGGTTGAAGACAGCTTGGTGCCGGCATTTCAGTTATCTTTACTGGATCGCCATCGCCTTTTGGCTGCTGCTCTTGAGCTTTTGATTCCTCACCGCTATCCAGCTCCTCTTGTTGTTTCATGCCACGTACTGGAGGCGGCATCAGACGCATGGATGCGGCCTTGTTCATCAGGGCGTCTTGCAAAAGTTCCATGTTGTAAGGCACATCAGCCGCTTGAGAATGCTTCTTGGAGTGCGCCAGAGGTGATGGAATGAACAGTGAAGACCGCGATGACTGGCTATTTGGCGTAGCAGTTGATGAGGTATCAGTTTGTACAGAGCACAGAGATGTTCGAAAGAATGGATTGTTGGCTTCGTTTTGTGGTGTTTGTGGTTTCGCTCGCGTCTCTGGCTCGGGTAATCCAAACTTTGCTGTAAAGTAAAAAGTTGAACCTTCGCCTTTCCGGCTCTTGCATTTCATTTCTCCTCCGTGTAACTCGATTAATTGACGACTGATAACCAAACCTAGACCGCTTCCGCCGTGCTTTCTCGTACTCTGCGTATTTAATTTCACTGTTAGCGACGTGGAGTAAAAAGAAATGATCAACATTTCATCGACTCACCGAGCTATCAACTTGCGAAAATGGTTTAAACATGACCGCTTCTCCATCAGAATCGAATCCAGTACCGGTATCGACAACTTCGAAAAGCAGTTGCAACTCTTTGGCTTCTATGTCCATATGCTTCATTGTGCATTGCGTGAAAACCTCGCCTTCAGTGGTAAATTTGATAGCATTCTAAGGTGACACATGTTAGTTATTCGGGCTGGTCAAAGAATCCCAAAGTATTCCTTGCACTCACTCCAATCAAGTTGAGAAGCACTTGTCTTAGTCGGACTCGATCACCGATCACAATATCTGGTACATCATCGTCGATCCAGTAACTAAGTTCAAGACCCTTTTGGACAGCAAGCGTTGAGAGCAGCTCGTTTGCGTCCTCAATCATGGTCAAGAGACTAAAAGGCTCAAACTCGAGCTTCATCATTCCAGCCTCTACCTTGCTGAGATCCAGGATATCATTGATTACGACCAACAATGATTCTGCCGATTGCTGTATAGTGTGGACATAGTCAAGTTGTTCTGCAGTCAAGTCTGTATCCAAAAGGAAGTTCAACATGCCGGTTATGCCGATCAACGGCGTACGAATTTCTAACGATATCATCGTCGTGTGAGATTCTAAAAAGCCTTCTAAGCCCGATGGCGACAACTAGACATACCGTGGGACATATTGGATAAGAAGCGAGTTTTGCTTTCGGTTGACTTTTGCGCAGCATCGTGTGCTTCTTTCAGCTTGTGTTCCAAAAGTTTGTGATCATTGATGTCCGTGCTAAAACAAACACTTGTCACGAATGTTTAAAAGCGCTAACTGCGAAATATCCTGCTTACCAGGTACCAAACCATCGAACATCGCCGGTATCTAGCTCGTCTACGGATATACATTTGACCAGAAACCAGCGATATTCCTCTTCGGCGCTGAGCAGCCGTATTTCGCTCTGCCAGATAACACCTGCTGTTCGATGGGGTGCAAGATCGGGTAACTGGAGCTTGTGGCGATCTTCCGGATGCACTTGAGACATGAAGCCGAATCCTTTGCTTCTTTCAAAACAAAGTCCAGAGTATTTCTCCCATTTTTCGTTCGCATATGTGACGCCGGTACCCGGTGTAAACGTAAATACAATCTGTGGAATAGCTTCAGCCAACAGTCGATATTTACGTTCGCTGCTTTCGATTTCGAGCTGCCTCAAATTGCTCTCTTTTGCGATCCGTTGATCGTGCACATCCGTACTGTTTTCTCAATTAGTATCAGCAACTTATGAGCGTGCGCTGTGTAATGTATAAATTTTCTTTCTTACCATGTACCTAGCACATTCGAGTTAGTCATCTGTGTTTCCTACTTTAGCAATTAATTTAGCTTACCAAACCAGTGAATGATGCGTCCTTTCACGTCTCGCAACGGAACTATGCGCCACAAGAAGAAACGATAGGCACCGTCGAACCTCCGTAAGCGATATTCACCGGCGAATCCATTTCCTTCTTTAAATGCCTCTTCCCAAGCTTTTCTGCAGATAGTCTGATCATCTGGATGCATGTGTGACAACCAGCCAGGACCCAAGTGCTCTTCCAATGATCGACCAGTGTACTGGAGGATTCGATTATTACCCATGTTACTTGACCAGTTACCGTGGAGCACGTGCTTTAAAAAAGAATATAGAAGTTAATAAGGCAAGGCAAACAGATAGTTATGAATCCAGTAACTTACAATACATGGGTAGGAATTCCATCAATCACAAGTCGAAGTAAGCTTGATTTGGGAGCCATAAACATACGATTCATTCCGTTCTTCTTGAGATGGCCAGAGACACGGATTTTGTCGTCCAGAGACCGAGCACGTCGACCACGGTGCCGATGACGGGTTGCTGCCTTTTTCCGTCTTCCTCGTTTAGTTTTGATCTGGTCATTTCCTTTCTTGTCTACGAACAAAGGCATCGGTTCTCGGATTTTGGAATCGAGCTCTCGGAAAGCTTCCGGAGGCATCCAAGGTGAAATGCTCATACCAGTTGTCGGTGATACTGCTTCCCAACCTTCAAAAAAAGCCATCGTCGAGGGTGAGGGCGCAGTTCCGGACGTTGTAGACGAATTCCGCGAATGCATAGGCCTGCTGACTTGGTGACTTGTTGTAATGCTGGGGTATAAAGTCTTACTGGCTAATGTAGGCGGTGCTGAGAGTGCAGATCCGTGCGACGAAGTGCTTGAGTAAGATTCTGGACCCAATAAATCGTATGCTGACATTTGTCTGTAAGTGTCACTGTCGTTGATGCCTTCCGTCACAGTCTCTAGTGAGCTGCGCATGAAGCTTTTTATCCCGGTCAGAAACACTGGCCGGTTTGGAGTGCTTTGGTCACCATTCTGATTATTGTTATTGTTGTTATTTGCGCTTGTTGAGGCGTTGGGAGTTGACGTGGCTGAATCTGACACATCGTCGCTGACTGTTGCCGGGTTAATCTCGCCGGAAGAAGCAGCTCGATGGGAAGTCTGCCATCCTGAGGATCGTCGCCGAGAATTGCTTTGTCGCTGTTGCCAGAGTCGTGCATGTTCAATGGCGTTGGAGAAGCTGGACGCGATAAATGGTGTAAGATAATTCAATCCTGTAACGAGGGAAGATGGATATGGTACAACAGGTGATAAGAATGAGAGAATAGCAATTGGAGTTGATTTTTTCTTTTCGGATGATGCAAAGAAGTGATCGGATGGATCGGAAACTTGTGTGAGAGGAACATGGACGACGGAATGCATATTGGAAGCAGGAATTGGAAAGGGTATCAAAGAGCCATCATAAGATTCCGGGGAAGCTGGATTAAATGCTTCATCGTCGATACCAGGGACTGAAGCGAAGAAAGGGTTGTAGTCAGGGTCCATCATTGCCGGTGATGGAGCTGGAGATTGCGACCAAGGTGATGGTTGCTGTTGTTCATACTCGTCGTAATCATTCATTATTGCTGACTCTAATTCGGCGTCATGATTGCGTTGCCAGTCAACATCCTCGTCTTCCACTCTCGGCGAATCAGCCAGAATTTCCGAGCGATTAAACAGGCTATCTCCATTGCCTTCCTCCAATGCATGCAGGCAGGGTGTTGACACTGTCGCTCCCGATCGTCTTGTCTTTTCGGTTTTTTCCAATAAGGCTCGCCTGAACATCTCTCGCCCGTCGTCCAGCGGAAAGGACAGTTGGTGATCTTTAATCCAATTCCTTGCCATGATTTCTTCTCGAGATCTTTGGCGGTATTCTCTAGATAAAACAACAATTGAATTTCGACGGATGATGCGATGGACACTCGGGTTATTGATAAGTGGTTCCTTTTCGTATTCCAAGACTTGAAGTCGTTCAAAGCAGCGATGCCGCCGTTCTTGCCGGACTTTGTGATGCCGCGTAAAATAGCCATGCTCTTCTTCGCTTTCTTCGAGATCTCGCGTACCTGCGTTTTTTGACCAGGCTGCCTTTAAGCCCCACGGTCCAGACCATGGATCGCTAGGATCCTGTGGAACGCTTAAAGATATACGGGTTGCATGAAAGGCTGAGTCTGTAAAAATTTCGACAAGTGTGGACCACCATGCGTCCAAGTCAATTTCTGAAACCAAACGTAAAGAGGTGCGGTATAAATTGGGAGGTGCAAATGTCAATGTGCCGATCTGGGAATGTGGTTGCAGAGACGGAAGCGTCGACGACGATGCTGAACTTCTGCGATCATCGTTTTGTTTTTGAAGTTGCTTTTGTTGTAATTGTTGTTGACCTGAAAACAGCTGAGCGTGGTACTGAGTCGTTGCGGGCGAACATGCCTTCATGCTCCGTCCCGAAGATCCCGTCGTGCTGCCTCCCGAGTTGTTTGTTGTGCTAGAGTCAAATTCAAGGGCAGGCATTGAAGACGACGTTTCCGACATTGTAACCTCGGAAATCGCAAGAGATCATGTGCTGCAATCGAGGGATGCCAAGGCAAATACTGATCCTAGTAATAAGATACAGTCGCAGGCTTAGGATAACTTTGCGTTCCCCTTACCAATTCCTTGACTCACGCGCGCACCGGGTAAGAAAAAGTGTTGGAAAAAGAAAGGGGATGGATAAGCATGACGTAGAAACTGTGTTGCAGTTTCCCGTCTCCATGTCTATATTAGGAAAACATGATGTAATTTAAGAACATTGTTTCATTTTCGCTCATTGGTTGCCTTGGCTCCATTTTTTTTTTCTCAAGCAAAGCCCACGTTGCAGCGGATCCCTTCCCCTTCCCCACCCCCATTATTGTGAGACCTGGGAGCCATGGCAGCTTGATTGATGATGAAAGCTGGTATTTTCTCGTGTGCTATATTTTGTGATGATGATGATGAT
>KK099983.1:37381-66010 GCA_000611695.1 Rhizomucor miehei CAU432
GGTTGTGCCGCTGCAGTTTTTGTACGCTGGTATGCTTATCAGTTTTTGCATGCATGCTCTGGTTTTTGCGCATTAGCTGTCCTCTTTAGCTCCTGGTGCTGCGTTTTGGTTTTAGGTTTTTGCAGAGCTGCTAATTAAGCGCTCGATGCTTTTTCGGGCCGTGGTGGGTATTGCAAGCAAACCTCCGTATTTGAGAAATAAGAAAGCTTTGAAGAACGAAGAGAAAATGTGAGGGCAGCGAAAAGCCGCGCTTTTTATAGCCTTTTTCAATCAGGCAGCCACTAATGACGTACCAGGAATATATCTAGCCTGGATAACCAACGTCCTCTTTTTGGTTGCGATTCCTGAGGACGTCTGAAAAGATAGAGAATGGCAGGAGCTCGTAACCTTAGGAGAGCCTGTAAGACTCGTAGGAAAATTGTAACATTCCATTATGCTATCCATCTTTTAAACAGCTGTCGTTGCTCTGGGATGAAAGTTTTTCATGTTGACAACAGAAGGAGGTCTACCAGCGCACCAAAAGATTCAGTGGTTCAGAACGGCAATCTCTTAAAAAGCCTTCAGAGACGTTACTGATAGAAAAGAGCTACGAAATGGTTTTATCATTTGCTATTTTTCCATTAACGATTTAAAACTTGATAGATGTTTCAGAGAAGCAAAGAAAACCATCCACGCTCTGCAAAGAGGAATAATATAGTTGGCGAGCGAGTACAAGAAAGTAAGATGGATTGTGCAAAGCTGTGTTTTCCATTGGAAAGATGCTTATGTTTCTTCTTCGAACCAAGTCAACGCTGTGCTTTGTGTTCAAATAAACTGCACATCGACCACTGTCTCAAAAAATTCCAGCTGCTTCTTGTCTTCCTTTTGGAGGCCAGCTGCTTTAAAAACAACGATCTCGCAAACCAGCAATCATGATTAGATTGACACCTTCAACAGGTGCTTTCAATATCAACCTCGTCGAAAAGGTGGATCTCTTAATGAAGGAATACCAAAAGGAACGCCAGGAGCAGACAGCAACGGAATCTACTAAAGACCAGGAACAAGAGAGATTTCTGGATCGCACGACTATTCACTCAGGAACCAACACAAAGTCTAAAAAGAAAACGACACCAAACGATACTACCGGCTACACATCAAAGCGACGACGTACCAATACGGGGGCTGCTTCGCGTTCCTTGACAACTCGGCAACGCCTCGGTATCGAAGGGGAGCAGTCAAGATCCTAAACTCGACTCCCCCACTTCTCCCATACAAACACACAGCGCAGCAACATCTCGTTTTTTTTCTTCAATCATACCCCCATTTGATACTATCACAATCATCCACTTTGCTCAACCTCAACTGACGTACAACTTATTATCTTGAATAAATCTCCATGTGGATTAGCATTGACTGACACGAAATATTGCTTGGATGATATTCTTGTTGACATAATTGCCCGTTGTTCACGCAGTACATTACATCTTTGCCTCGAGGACCGGAAACGTTAAGAGTAAATAGTTGGAAAGGAAAAAGCAAAGTTTCAATTGCGACCAAACGAGGCCAAGACGCGGGATTAAAACGGGTCGTCCTTATTCATGCAAAAGAAGACGAGGATGGATTGAAGCCGCCTTTTGCTGAACCCGCCTTCTTCTATTCACTTTCGACAACCCTTTGTATTACTTTTGATGACAATACGACACATTGTCGGATTACTTGGTATCTGCCTAGCTCCATGTGGCGCATACACAGCCGTTGGCCGCTTCGGTCACTCGGCAGTACTTGTAAATGACAGGTTTTTACATCGATTGTTGAACAAAAGGGAACAGGGGATGGGACCAGGTTACTAAGGCATTGTTTCATTCATTGATAGTATCTATTTCTATGGTGGAGACTCTTCCATTACTTCATCAAAAAGCACACCTCTTTGGATTTCAGATATGGCCATCTTGCCAATCAATATGCCTTTTCCTTTGACAGACCCACCGTGGCGAGCCTCCTCGGGACCGCAGAGTGCGGTAGGAGGTCCGGTTGTATACGCGCACACTGCTTTTGTTGGTGGACCAGATGGAACCAACATGACTCTTGTTGGCGGCTTGATGCCAGCAACAGAAAAGCAAACCTCGGACGACCAGACGATAGTGTACAGCTACGACTGCCAAGCAGGGAAGTGGAGCTCGGTTAGCCTACCCAGCAACAATTTCCTGAGCCGGCAAGGTGCAGCGAGTTCTGTCACAAGTGATGGTATTGCCCACGTATGATATTCTACATGTCATGAGTCAAAATCACTTACAAAGAAAAAAACTGTATTACATTTTATTGTAGATATGGGGTGGTAAACGAGCTTCCAGTGGTAACTCGTCAAGCTCCACTACGGGATACAAACCACAGTTGCCAGCATCCATGTACCGGCTGGATACCCTTGATCCAAGTAATTCGTCCTTGACACCTGTCACCTCTCCTAGTCCTCCGCTACGCTATGCACACACGCAGACACTCATTCGAGATCGAAAGATTGTTATCTTGGGCGGCTTTGATGGACTTACTGGTCAGGCTCTTTCTATGGCTGATATTTGGGTCTTTGATACCATTGATCAAGAATGGACGCATATCACGGCAACGCTGGATAAAGATAACAAGCCAGCGAATCGAAGCAGCCACAGCGAGGTCCTTATGCCTGACGGTCAATCAATCTTAATGCAAGTATCTCAAACATATGTATTCCAGATTTTGATATATGTTGCCAACATTCTTTTTCTTTCCAACTCTAGCTACGGAGGTTACGATGGCTATCATGTCTTCAACGATGTAGCTGTACTTGACACGAATACATGGACATGGACCATAAAAAACACCAACGCTGCTGTCCAAGGCCGCGCTGATGTAAGTAACATTGCATCGCATTACATACATGCAACTTATACTTACTTTTTAATCATATTGCAGCATACAGGTAAAATTATATAGCTATTGTTTGTAAGCATAAGGAATGTATCTAAAACCATATCTATACAGCAACCCTCGTTGGTACAAACATGATTGTAGCGTTTGGATTTACTGGTAATGCATATTTATTTTCTAGAACTCTTATTATTTGAATTGCTTTACTCAAGTACAAGCAATAGGTGTTTCCACAGCTCTGACGGTCTTGTCCGACATTGAGGTTCTTGATATCAATAGATGGAGCTGGACCTCAACTTATTCGCCGTCAGGAGATTATATCATCAACGGTGGATCCAACGTAAACATTGGAGATCAGGGCAACTCTTCACACATATTACCAAGCACGCCGTCCATGGCCATTGTTGCAGGCGCCGTTACTGGAGTTCTTGTAGTTTTTGTACTCATTATCATAGCAGTCTACATGTTCAATTATCATCAGAAAAGGCGAGGGAGTCATTCAAACGACCAACAGCAACAGCAACAGCAACAACGTCGGGAACGACCGAGTGAGTTTCCAAGCGAGGATGAAGAAGAAGAAGGAGGAGCAGGAGAAGGAGGCGAGTCGCCAGTCAAGGAAATTGTTCGAGGACCAAACATGTCGCTCGGACGCGCACCCACGCGCCTTCACGTTGTTACACATTCGCCTATACCGCAACCGCCATTGTTACTCTCGCCTTGGAAGCCTCCTGTCCGGCAAAGCTTTCCTCCAGCTTCATCGGAATGGGTGGTCAGGCGCGCAGCAACTGCACCTCACCCTTACTTGCGACACACTGTTAGTAAACCTGATGAGCCGTCGGCTATTAGGCTATGGGTGCGGAGGGCGGCAACCACCCCGCGCACGGCATCTAATCTAAAACCGGACTCGAGCGAGGACGATGAGTCTGTATTTGATCAGCAGCAATTCATTTTAAGAAACGAGGATGACAACCAACCAGCTTCTAGCGAACAAGACGACGAGATTGAGCAAAAGGAAAACAACTTTGATCAGCAGCAGCGACAACAACAGCAAAGGCATTGTTGCGACGACAGGAACGATGTAGACGAGGAACGGGATAAAGTGACCAGAGCAACACCGGAGCCAACGACAGCATTTGGCAAGGTTGCACCCATTACAAGGTTACCATCGAAATTGCGTGTTCATGAGGTGGATCACCAGAGCACCATTAGTAAACATAGTAGCAGAAATAGTGCCTGAACGTTTTTCCTTTTAAGGCGTTCTGTATGGAGTATACTGGTTTCCAAATAAATGTGTGTGCCACCTAGAACGACCTTTTGCGCTATATGGAGCACACTTTACGGTCTGGAAAGAATACAGTAAGCGCTATACATTAGTAATTTTTGCTAGCATTCAAGATATCCTACGACTTGCAGTTTTCCACCTAGAATTGGCGCCAACAGCCAAACATTGGTGCTAAGCTGAAGGATGGTTGGCGCAGATCATCCAAATTTTGCGTCACGGCGAAGGATGATTTGCGACGACTTGGGAAGTGGCGCTCTCTTTCAGAACTTTGTGCTTTCATCAAAGATGGTTTGCTTCATTGAGCAAAATATTAGGCGCTGCTCAGCAAGATGATTGGCTGTCTTTTCAATATTGGCGTCAACTGTTATATTGGTTGACGTTGTTCACAAAGCTTTTTGGATGCACAATAGAAGGAAAGGTTCGAAAGGTTGACTAGGCTATTGCAAAGGAGTTCTGGTAAGAGGAATTATTCGTCAAACTCGCTCCTCAAACCATTACAGTTTTTGTATGCGATATTCAGGAACGTTTCAAGGGAATTATTTGGCAGTACCCTTCTGTATTACCGTCGCCAACAAAATGGTAAGCCCGTGGGGTGGCAGCGCATACACAAAAGTAAGGGGGGGTCCATTGACCATTTTCTTCCTTTCTTCCTACTCTATCAAGATCAAAAGAAGCAATATCCTCGATATCCTCGTGGTTGTCACGGAACAGTGTCCCAAAGGTAACGCGTTACATGCAATGGAATGGCATGTCCTATCGCATTAAATCCATTATGCAAGCAAAATATATAGCATTCGGCCCTACCGTGCAAGAGCTGGATATCTCGGATGCCGCCCTGGTGCTTCAAAAGACGAAGTTCAGCATGTACATTCCTGGGGTTGCTGAACTCTTAAAAAAGAACAATACAAAGTCGGTGATTCTCGTCGGCATTGACGTTAAGTTGATGTGTGCTGCTGTATTTCCTTCTTTTTCGGAAAGAGCTGGTTCCCGCTCAACTGATATCTCTCACACATATATACACACACACTCACATAACAGAGCCACGTATGCGTTTTGCAGACTGCCTAGATCCTCGAAAACAACATTGACGTTTCATGTCCTTGCCGACGGTGTTTTCTCACAGAATCATCCAGAAAATCGCATTGCACTTGCTGTAAGTTTGATAAGATATAGAGCGGGACCTCGTTTAGCTGAAATATCTTAAAGCCGTTCCCACAGCGTATGTGATCTGCCGCTGCTTCCATTACCACATCCGAATCCATGCTGTTCCAATTGGTCAAGGACGTCAAACACGAGAAATTCAAGGCTGTCAGCGGTTTGGTCAAAGAGTACATGGAGGCTAGCAGAGTCGACAAGATCTTGCAAAAGGTGTCGGGTAAGTTGGGCACCAATCTTTAATAATAATCATGATTCAAAACTCTTTTCCCAAAAATTGGTTCCCCTTTGATGCAAAGCATCGTGCGTCTTTTTGGATTGAAAGAGTCTGCGCATCGTTGCCTTGAAACCAGGATAAAGCATTCCAATATTCAATTTCCACCATTGTCGATTGTATTCCATGTGTCGTTCATACGCTGCGTCTAGGAAATCCTTGTAAAAGATGGACAAGGCTTCTGGTGTCACTTCTTCTCCTCGTTGTTTTACTAACATCATCATCCAAACGTTCAATTTCCCTTTCGTTTCTTCCGAAAAAAGCCCGTTCTTACATTGCTCTTCATATTCTGCTTTGGCTTGCAAAAACATTGAGTTATTTCGTGTCCAGAATTCTTGGTTAAATTCATCAACTCGTTGCTGCATCAACCGCCATTCCTTTTCCTATATCGTTTCTGCATTGTCAATTGATATGATAACAAAAGCCAATAATCTGTTTTTGTGTGATACTGTACTGCTTCGGTCTCGTTGGGTGGTATGTAATATCGAACAGGACGTAAATTAGAAATAGGGTCAGGTGTGCCGATCATATCGGCTTGTATTGGCTTTAACAGAGTTTCAGTGGCTTTCCTTTTGCCTAAAAGCGCTCAATGGAGTTAGCCAAAATAATATAGGACTAACGATTTGCAAAATGTTATTCACCTTTAACTGTACTACTACTGTATAATCGTCCATGTATTGAACCAACACTTTTCCGCAACAGGCATGCTCGCTGTATGAATTAATGAGAATGCAATAGAAAAATGACAGGTAAAATGCTTCAACGGCTTGCCTGTGTCATTTTGTTGAAAAAAGAAACGAGAAACAAATGCTGAGTTTCTGTCAAACAATAGCAAACACTAAGTGGATTAGAGCTCTCAAAAAGTATGTACAGAAGGTTTATTTAGTCATCATCGTCATCTAAGCATATCGGATCATCGCTGTTGTTGCCAGCTGTATTTGACGGATCAACTGGCGAAGGTGCTTGCTCGTATTCATCATAGTAAGTATCCTCTTCGTCCTCTCCATTCTGTACTTCTTCGTATATTTCATCGTACGATGCTCGATCATAATCGACTGCTTCATATTCTGACTCGCCTTGTTGATATTCATACACTTGTTGGTCATCCTGGTACTCTTGAGAATAAGGCTCCATAAGATCAAGTGTTACTGAGCTCAGGAACCCAGGTATGCTTCCGCGCTGAGAAATGAATGATTCGTACGATCCTTCGAGGCGTTCTCGATATTGCTCACGCTCCGTGCCGACAATGCGCATACCGCCATCGTCGTCCTCGCTCAGGTTGAACACAAAGCAGAGCTTTTCTTCGTCCACGTATACGGACCATAATCGCACGATTTGGCCGGATTCGAGCTCAATTCTGTAGCCGAGCAATTTACGGATTGCCTCTCCTAGCTCCTCGAATCTTCGCTCGAATACTTGGTTCAGTCGTAAGATACGTTTATCCTTTTGGGCAACGACCTGCTTGAGTTCATCAATTTGACCGTGCAAGTTGTGGAGCGTAATTTTGGGTATCGTGATGCGGTCGTTGTCGCCATCATCGTCGTTATCACCATCGTCTCTGCTTTGCTCGTCCTCATCTGTGCTCCGCTTGCGTTTCTTTTCGAGTGGTGTGGTCAGTACTGAGTCACTCATTTCTTCAATCTGTTGTAAAAGTTGTGCGTTTTCCTGTTTCAGTCTTGTCAACTGTTCCTGTCGTACGGCTTGTTCTTTCGAGTAGGGGTTGTCCTTTAGCTCCAGTATCCGCTCCTCACTGCTTTCTCTACAGACGAATTCGGTTTTTTTGGTCTCTTCTTGCGCTGCTAGAGTTTCCTGATACTGCTTGATCAGACCTTCCAGCTGCTCTATCCGTTTCGTCATTGGCAATTGATCGTTGCCTTCTTGACTCGTCGAAGCTTCTTCCAGTTTACACAGGTTCTAAGCAAGTTGTTAAACAATGTGACTCCAATGTCCACATATCAATTTCTCACCAGTAATTGATCTTCGAGCATATCGCGATGCATCGTAATCATTTCTTTTTGACGAGTAAGCAATGCTTTTTCAGCTTCATCCATTTTCTCCTTCTTTTCAAGTTCTTTGACGCGCACTTTCAATATCTCGACCTTTATAAATCACATTCATTAGCTTGGACCCTCCTCCTTTGCTTCCCTCTATCTCGTTGATCTTACATTTTCATTCAACTCTTGTTCAATCTCGTCTCGTTTCTTCAACTCGTCATTCATTGTCTCCAGATTAATTTCTGCCGCTCGCAGGGCTGTGCGTGCTCGCGAAAAGTTGAATATCAAATCCTGAGGTGTAACGAACTCTTTTGCTTCATCCGATTCGAAATATCGTGCCCTTGCTGTGTGTCAGTACATGAACTTTCTCTTTTATTCCCTTCATTTGCCCTTTCATCATACCATTCCATCTTCTCTGCCTTTAATCTTGCATTTTCGTTCTCCATTTGTTTTGCTTTCTCTGAAGCTTGTCGAAGTTCACGCACTTCACGTTCCAATCGATGTTTTTCCTCAACCAGAGCTTCTAGGTTCGGGTATCGCTTTTTGTACAGGTCTAGTTCTTGTGTTAACTTTCCATTTGCAAGTTCCAGCTCTCGTAAATGGGCGGATTGTACTAGAGTTGTTTAACATCATGTGAGAATGCACGCTGCCCAATATGGATCGTTAAAAAACATTTACATTTCAGTTGCCCATCCAATTCGGCTGTTATCCGTGCGTCGTATTCCGCAGCATTGACTTTAGTGAGCTCCTTTTGCAACGCTGATACCTTTTCCGCAAGTTCCTTTTCACGTTGCTGCCCTTCAGCAATCAATCGTTCTTGGCGTTGATTCTGCTCCTGAACCATCTGTATGCGACGTTCTAAATCATCAATGCTCGTCTGCATTTCGATTTCTTTCACTTTGTACATTGATCTCTGCATTTCTTGCGCCTGTTGCTGTTCCTCGATCTTTGCAGCGAGTTGAGCATTTTCTCCTTGAAGTCGTGATACCGTATCTCGAAGTTTATCCTACAATAACTCATTCAGTCGAAAACAAGATATTATTTGCCGTATTTCGTTCTTGATATTTACGGCGATTGATGCATGTTCTGTTTTGATGAGCTGCAACGTTTTTGATGCGTCTTGCGATTTCTTCATATGATACACGGCTCGTTCTTTTGCTTCCTAGACAGCTGCGTGTAAGCAACATTGTCAATGAAGTCTACAGTCGTAAACTTGCATTCTTTTCTGCAATCAATCGTGTGATTTCGTGTTTCAAGTCGGTGCGTTCAATCTCAAACGATTTGCTAAGCGCGTCGCGTTCGAACCGGGCAGTGTTTAGAGCTCGTCGTAATTCCTCAAGTTGTCTCTCAACCGCTATTACGCGGTCTGTTCGTGCTGTCAGTTGATGCTCGTTTTAGAATGAATTAGAGAAGATTATGTACCTTCTTGGATTATGCTGGCATAGATCCGTTGTTGCGTTTCTGAAGGAGCCGTTCGAAAAGCTGATTCTGGCGTTATCAGTGGTTGATCCTCCTCGACAAACTAGAGAATACAAGCTTAATTTCATTATTCTTTGATGTGGATAACAGTGGGTTCATACATCGTCCTCTGCAGTAAACGTAGGCATGGTTCCAAAAGCGGAGGAGAGAGAAGGAAATTACAACTCATCAATCTTTCCTTCTTTTAATGCACAATCCTTATCGACGTTTGATGTCCTTTATGAAAAGGAAAGAAAAAAATAGAAAATAAAGTCCAATAAAATAGCATAGCAAAGACGGAGAGGTTCTCATTCAAAAGTGTAGAATGCCTACTCGTGGTAGGCAACCAGAATCAGATTTGTTGTTAGGTATGTGATATGTTAGATTTACTATGTAAAAATGACCATAGGAACTACTGTTTCACGAATGGATGAACCGAGCATGTTTTCATCCTTGAGGTAATCGAGTGGGAACATGACAAGATGACCACGAATCTTGGATAGTTTCTCGAGGATTTGCTTGCTTGTGAGTTCAGGCTTGGCAATGTGGCCGTGTGGTATATTGGCAGTGTCCGGAATGAATTGTCGATGCTGTTCGAATGTATGGACGGTATCATCCGGAACGCACTGGAATAATTCACGGTATATTATAGAGTTCGTGTCAGCCGTCTTGCGCCAGATATTGTAGTAGCAGTGATCCGTTAAAGGATCAAGCGCTTTGGCAGCTAATAGGCGTTGGTCTTCCTTGTCATCCTGACATCTGGAGCGTCTAGAGTGGTCTAACACTTGATCGGGCTGATCTGCTTCGATAGATTTGATGATATCCTCGCTTGTGGTTCCTGATGATTCGCTTGACAGGCATCCATTGCCAGGGTCTCTGAAGGGGTTTGTGGGCATTTCATCGTTAGATTCCATCAATTTCGGCCAATCTGTAAAGTCCAATAGACCAAGATGCTCCTTCCATAGTTGTAATCGCAGTGTGTTGGCAAACTTTGCAGCCTTGTACTGTAATATATGAACAATTAGCACTAGTAAGAAGGACGAAGACGAGTCTTATAATCTGACCTCTTTACCATTCATGTAGGACGGAACGAGATCTGTATCTTCAATGAGCATTGCAACTTCAGAGTCACGGTTGCCAAGCATAGATCTGTCGTTTATATTTGCTATAACCAGAAGTATGATGAGTCGTTACTGGAGATATATATTTTCATAGGAGAATTGAGTGATTTCTTTACCTGAGCCGATAATAACCAATCGATCGTCGACAATGAGAAGCTTGT
Organism: Rhizomucor miehei CAU432; assembly: GCA_000611695.1. NCBI lineage: Eukaryota > Fungi > Mucoromycota > Mucoromycetes > Mucorales > Lichtheimiaceae > Rhizomucor > Rhizomucor miehei. The sequence goes on from KK099983.1 coordinate 47,707, forward strand.
CGTGGATATAAATCAATTCGCTCACGAAATGATTAGGATCCTCATCGGTCAAGTCCTCGATGCTGTTGCTATCTGATCCATTGGAGCCGGATGACTTGTCTTCCTCGCGGAACTGAGTACCACTGTCCGTCTTTTTCGACGGTTTTTTACTTGCATTTCGGGGAGCAAGCCTGTCCCAGTTTCGAAGACTATACCATCCAATGTAATCCGAAGGGTTGATACCGGCTTCTCGGAGTTTTTCCACAATCGAAAATCCACCGCGAGAAATAGAAATGTATTCAAAGTGCATGACGTTTCTATATGACTCTGTCAATCCAATGCCCTTTCAAGCACGCCCGTTTCGTAATGGTAACTTGCCGAGCTGAGTAACCTTCGCTTGAGGCCAAATCACCCTCGAAAGCAGGAATTAGCGGAATTAATATAAATATCTTGAACTTTTCGCCAGCTTGGTGTGCACGCTTGATGCGCTCAACCATAGCTTGAGCAATTTTGTTGCGTAGTAATTTATCTTGTTGAGTAGCACTAACTAGTAATAATAAATTATTATTGAGAAGATCAGTTCAAACTATTCAGATATGCGAGCAAACTTACTGAAGAATTGATTCTCAATGTAGACAAAATGTTTGGCTTTGCTGATGCATTCCATGTAAGCATTATAGATAGAGTGCTGGCGAAGAGCCGAGAATTTTAGCATCGGTTTTAATAAGTGATGGCAAGTGATAGCTTACCTCTCGTTCGATTCCAGAACTCCACTCTGCGGAGCTGCGCAAAAGTTGGACTCGGCATGTGCCCTTGAATTTGCTTTCGTCTCTGGCAGCAACGTATTCACCTTTTGGCATTAAGAACGGAACGCTTGGGCGGTGCATGCCTTTACTAGCTTTCAAAAAGTTCCATCTTTGGATAAAGTGACGAGCTACATCCCTCGCAATTGGACCGACCTAGGAACAGACTAAGTCTCATCTTCAAACTGGTTTCCAAAGTATTCAATTTACCACACCGATGGTAACATCGTGCCAAGGCATTCTTGGCGTAACTTCTCTATCCACAAGCGTCTGGTCGTACTGCGCAACTATGGTCGCACAGTTATTAGCCTTTAGTATACTCTGTGGACATTTTTTTCATTCTCACCATTGGCAAAATCTTTGACGCGCGGATTAGAGTAGTCTTGACCAGGCATCATTTCGTAATCATGGCCGTCCGCCGGATAATCGGTAAGGCGATGAGCATGCGTATCCCATCGACTATTGAACCATTGTGACGTGAGTTTGTCACTTCGATCCTATTCTTAGTGTCTAATTCCATACCCGTAGCACAGGTCTAAACCTCCAATAAATGCGAGGCGATTATCGACGACAACGATTTTCTATAAAACAAGCTTAGTGTAACCTGGTCCTTGCCCTCCCTATCAAACCACGATGGGTCTCGTGTTACCTCGTGATGTGACCAGAAAAGGACAGTATTGTCGATCGACCTGTGATCAGGAGACCGTTGCACTTGTCAAATTTTTTGCATGAGTACCATTTGCATAATGCATTGAGTGGGATGCAGTATTCGTATTTACCAACGATATTTGGGTGCATACTCTGCAACCATTGTTTGGTGTGAGCAGAATCGATCGTCAAGGCAACCTGCATTTCTTTGTAGACGACAATGTAGATCATAACACCTTCACGGGCTTTACGCTGTAGCAATCTATCAATGCGGAACTCTTCATTCTTTGCGGGAGGACGTCGAAGATACTATAAAAAAGTCAAAGTGTGTTCTATCAGCAATTAGTATAACTGCACCTTTGACTTACCAGTTCCGGGGAGAGCCACCAATCAGCAATATAAATTTCAGACTTTGCAGAGAGAATAGCCTCAGCAACAGCATTAAAGTGATCTAGGAAAAAAGATGGAAAATTAAGTTTTCCCATGTTGCCACCATTGAGGCATGTTTTTACCTTCTGCATCGACAAACCACTTGACTTTGGCATTGTGACGAATAGGTGCAAATGAGTTGAATCGCTGTGTTTTCACCCATGGACTTTCTTGCTGCACTTTTCTGATACTGCCCATCCATTCCTCGACCTGTCGTCTGCTACCTTTGATCGTAATCTTTCGGAACCGGTTCTGCAGTGTAATGTGATGATGGTATCGACCAAAAATGCCAGGTGTCTGGTTAGTGAATTGAAAACTCTTGTCCAGCAAGAAGACGTCAGTTGGTGAAGTTGATGCGATGTCGGCCAGGAATGCAATGTATGAATCGCGTAAAATGACCCATTCTCTTGTCCAGGATTGCGCTTTGAGAGTGTGGCACAAATGTCTGCTTACGAACCGGACGCGGTTCTCCAGATAGCCTTCTTTCCCTTTCCATCCCATATCCTGAACGATACTGATTGCCGATATTTCAAGGAACTCGCAAATGTCGTAGCTTACAAGCATATGTGCCCTTTGAAGCAACTGCTGAAGATACTTTGTAAGAGCTTTTCTCCGATTCAAGGCTGCCTTCTTTCGTTCTTCGCTGTCAAGCTCTTCTTCATTGTCCATGCCGATACCATGTCGAGCGGTTTGAAGAATATTTTGCAATTGATTAGGAAACGGTGGCGGCGCAGGAACATAGTCGAACTGAGACTTGACTTTGAGACGGTAGTGCAAAGCGACGAAATCGGCCATTGTCTTACGAATAACCCATTTTATGTCGCCATACTGCAATTCGACGCGGAACACGAGTTGTGTGATACCAAATATCGTTGTGGACTCCGAATCTGTCACTGCAACCTTTAATTGATGTTTTAATGAAGCGTTCTCCTATGCCAGCGCTTTTTCCAGTCCTTACCGCGAGACAGCCCAACAAAATAGGAGGCTACAATTAGATAATTTTTTGTACCTCAGAAACACGTTCATGTATGAGCTCGTGATTATATATTTACCAATTTTCGTTTTGAGTTGTCGTATGATAAAGCAATGAAAGGCGGTTCGAAAAGTGGTGGGTAGTACGGAGCGAGCGAAGTTGTAGCTTCAGACTCAACTTCCTTGTGGTGATTGGGTAGACTGTGCATGTTGGAAATAAGTCGTACTTTGTCCAGTGTTTTCATCCACTGACGGTGTGCAAATCCTCCTTCTCGTTGCCGGTGTCCCTCCTCGCTAGCCTCAGCTGATGATGAAGATGCTGACGAGAACGTTGTTGGTGATGATGGTGCGACCGCGCCACCGTCTTTGACCTGCGCTTTTTTGACATCATCTTCAGGTTTCGACTGAAAGGGTTGCGTGAAATAATTTCGATCGCTATCGTCAATTTCTGCGAGTGTAGGCCGCCTATTCAACTCCAAATCATGCGGTGAGGGGAGAGCGTCATCATCATTTGTTTGTGGTGGAGTCATTTCGTAAGCTTCCTCTCCAGAAGAAGTATCCTTTGCTCCATCTGAAACGCCGTCTGTTTCTTGGCGTCGGCTAGACGGACGTGGTCGTCGTCCAAGACGGGGAATATCTTGCTGGCTGGAACTCCGGCTATCAGCTATTCCTCCCTGATGCTTGAGGCGATCGACTACACGGTGCCACTGGTTGCGGGCGTCAAAGGAGGAAAATGCTGTTGTAGGTGGGCGCCGATTGGGTGCCTGAGGTCTTCGACTCTCGGGGGATTCTGGCGACATTGGGTAGGAAGTACCTTCGTCTTGCGTCGGCGTAAAGTTACTCTCTGCGCTGCTCACGACGATGCCCGGTGGCACGTTGCCGGGCTTGTGCCTTTGTTTAAAGTAGTCGGCCGAATCGCCTATAGGTGTTGTCATAGCGGAGAAGTCTCCAAGTGATAATTAAAAGTGATAAAGGCTTGAAGAACAGGCGCTCTCCCTTTTTTGACAACTTGAATGGCAAAACGGCTGCGGTGCTTGATTTACGTATTACTGTTCTTCGTCTTTCATCATGCATCGCAGAAAAGGAAAAACTGTCGTTGGGGGCACAAGAGGAACTGGCCCAAGTACGGCTCAGCGGCGATATCACTGGACCTTTGAAATTTTCGATAATGTCAGAGCACATCCATGAGACGTGCATTGGCATCTATATTTAGCAATATCTGTTTGCTGCATGCACGGACACCAAAAGCTACTCTGTGGAGGAGCCTTAGGGAGCATCCTGCAGCGTAAGTTGATTTATTATACAAGACATACAAAGACAGTGATACGCCGTCTTCTTGCTTTCTTGCATATCCTCGAACAGCATCTTGGCATCCTGCTGTTGTCTTTCACCAACCATTCAAATGCAATCTCCGAGGTACATATGATAAGTTATTGGACACAATCCTTCTGTACGCAACGGTTGTGATTATTTATAGTATTAGTTTCAATAAATGAGTATAGTAAAATTTAAAGATGCAAGGATTAGATGCTAAATATGTACCAGATTTAAATGCTCTGTATATCAAGTCTATTTACTGTTAGAATTTGCATTCAACGTTGTGCCCGAGAGTATTGTGTAAAATAATTAATAGACCGGTCTGGCGACAACATTGTTGGCTTTGTAGCAACGGATGACGGAAAGTCTTTCCGAGTGATTGCTTTCAAAAGGTCTTGTTCTCCAAGCAACCATCCAGGTTCACGGTCAAGTAATGCGCCGCCCTCGCTGCGTTCGCTCGATCCTGTCAGGCTCAACTGTAGTCGGCATGGCAGCAGCAAAGGTCCAGTATCCTGTTGTAAAACATTCATTTGTTACCGTGTTTTGTCCTGCCATAGCGCGGGTGGTTTTAGTTTACCATTGATCGATATGTGGAAGGAGGCGTGGAAATCAAGTCTTCGAATATTTGATTCCAGAGCGTATTTTGCCTTACTATATCATGCTGGAGCAATTCCTGAGGCTTGTATGCCAATTGCTTGCGCCGCTGTACCATCGATAGTAAGATGCGGCGCGCCTTTATACCAAAAGATGCAGGTTGCGGTGGTATTCCCGTCGTCATCGTCGTCGTTGTTGTCATTGCAGGCAAAAGTTGCGTTGTACCGTCCAGATGAACACACGTGGGAGCGAAAATGATTGCTAGGTTGGTTGCCGTCATCTTATTGACAATACAATGTTGGCTGATATCGTGTGCTAATTCTAATACATAGTATAGTAAATCTCGGTGGTGGCGAGGTAATGCCTGGCAAAGGTCAACAAGGCGACGCACTCGGCTAGGTCGGGCCTCTCGCTCCTCTAAAAAGATCATCTAGCAGTAAGCAAGACAGAGCTCTCGTTAATGGAAAGCCAGACTTGGACTTGCCATACGCATCCAGCAATGTAGATTGAAAGGACGCTGGAACTACTGCTTCCGGTAAAAGACGAAGGTACCGTTTGAAAAGACCAGCAACTGCGTGGATGGGTACTTGACTAAGATCGATGTTACTTTTGCATGCTTCGAACTGCTCTTGTAATTTATCCATCAAAGCTGACGATCCAGAATGTCGAAAGATGCCTTCCACGTTGAGCCCTGCTGAGATATTTAATACAAGCACGATCCATTACTGCGAAGGATATAAAATATTGGCACCTCTTCGCCTGATCTCTTGTTCACATTTTGCGAGTACTGTTGGTACAGTCAAATTGGTGGAGGTAGTAAATCCAGAGCGTTCAACTGCTACTGAGAGACTACCCCCAAAAAGCCTTGCGTGCCGTTGATGTCCAATAGCCATTGAGAGAAAAAAAGGAAGAATGTGGAAAAAGGAATTTATGGATGAGCCTTGCAGATGCTCTTTAATAGCTCTCGGAAAATTATATGAGATGCTGGCCTGCATGCATTTCGTGTGTATGCAGCTTTTTCGAGACGAAAGCACAGCACTCTCTTCTGCGATGTTTCTCATTGTTGGTTTAAAAATAGAAAAAAAACAACATACTGGGCGTCTTGGCTACATATTTTTTACTAGATACCTAACAAGCAACCTTTAAAGAGGCAGTGGCCTGTCGCTCAGCGGTTCAGGTTCAGGCATGATGAAACGCGCCTCTTGAAAAGAAAAGCGCGTTTTGTATCATTAATACTGACCTCCACACTCCTTCGGAATATTTCATCATGGGAACTGTTCTCGACAACTGTACCGTTCTTGAAGCTACTTTCCGTGAAATGGAGCACAAGACATGTGGAGGTTGCAAGGGCAAGATCGTGTTTGCATCAAGAGACGCAGCCAGAGAAGGACTGGGTGCGGCAGCGTATTGTAATTACTGCAGATCGTTTGTTACCGAGTACAATTCATCATTGAAGTTGGACATGACCGTCTATCAGGACGATGAAAGCGTTCGACATGTTACGGCGTTTGACAAGTCACTTGAACCTTTCCTTGGCTGCAGCATGAAAAGATTGATCGAGGTACGACAGAAAAAGGTTATTTTTGATACCTTTGTTGCACGGCAACAACTCATCAATCTGCTTTAGCTTACAAAGGAGCATCCGTCGCTTCTTGCAGAACTTGAAGAAAGGCTGAAGGGTTTAAGGTGCCATTTGGTCTTGAAGAAAAAACAAAAGGTAATTGTGATGTGCTGAGTCTCTGCTTGTTGGGATGACTCACATTCTCTTTTGTGTAGAATATAGGTCTCCCTGTAGTCGATGGTATCATTCCTGCGGAAGCCTGTTGGGTACCTTGTGTGTCCAGTGCTCCAAATGCATGATTACATCAAACTGCTCTTCCATTCAATACGCATAATGATCTTTGCATTTTTTCTAGATACTCTAAACGATTTGCATATTTGTCCATAATCAACGCAGAACTACATACACATCAGCTACTTTATTCTCTCATATGAAAACAACGGCTTAGTTTGTTAATCTGTCGCGATTTCTTTTTTTCTCTGTTCCTGCTTGACAGTTTATGGATCTGGACTTGTCATGAAAGTGCCGATGCTTATTGCTGCAGCCTTTCTCCGCCCGAGTTTTCCGTAAGCGACGCTCTACATATGTTCAGACTGTCGACAGATACAAGTATGTAAACCCGATACTTTACAAACTCCACGTTCATACTCGTGGTTCAGGGACACAAGGGCAGGAGAGGTGATCAAAGATCCCATCCGTTCCTGCCTTTCAGGGGCAAAAGGCACACAAAATGTACTGGCCAAGTTCAAGCAGAGCTATGTCATGTCTTTATATTGAGAACTGCTACACCTAGCTCTACAATTACACATGTCTATTCATCCTTCTATGTGCGTGGCACTTTGCGTGCGCGTGCAGGCTCGTCGTTAAGGGCGACCAGACGCCGTGCCGGGTACCTCGTGCTTGCGCTGCAACGGGATTTCACTGGCCGAACCCCGATTAGAAAATGTCGCGACGTTCGCATCACAAGTCAGACGGTTCTCTTCTCTTATTCGATATCCATACCATCTGAACAATGTCCTGGCAACAATACGTCGACAGCAACCTTGTTGGTACCGGTCATGTAAGCCAGGCCGCCATCTATGGTCTCAACGGCGGCCAGTGGGCTGCATCACCGGGATTCTCTGTAAGTTCGTCCTCTCCCATTGTCACCTTTGCCTCGCCGGAACCTCGTTCGCGATGCTAACTTTTCCCGTTTTCTTCTGTGAACTAGCTTCAACCCAACGAACTCCAAGAAATCAAGAACGGCTTCAGCAACAGCGATCAGTTGCAAGCTTCTGGTGTCCATGTGAACGGTGTAAAGTACTACTTCCTTAGAGCCGATGAACGTTCGATTTACGGCAAAAAGGTACATATGCATTATCAGGAGGGTTATAGGTTTTATGCCCTGAAACTTACACATGCATATGTCTGGATATATAGGGAGCCGATGGTGTTTGCATTGTCAAGACCAACCAGGCCATTTTGGTGGGTACTTACAAGGAAGGTGTTCAGCCCGGCCAATGCACCAAAGTTGTTGAAGGTTTAGCAGACTACTTGATCTCCGTCGGCTACGTAAGTGCTATATTTGGCTCATCTAGCCCCCGCGCGTTGCCGGCATACTAATTACCACTCTATTTTTTATCAGTAATGATCATACAAAATAAATGAAAAAACGGAAAGAAAACAAGAAAGAATATCCATCCCTGTATTTCCCCATCATTCAACTTGAAAAGATCATCCTTTTTTCCTCATTTTTTTTGAGAAAGCAAAAAATCGGCTTTTGGTGTGAACCTTGCTGGAGTTTGAGTTTTGGGGTGCGGAGGGAAGCACAGCGATCAAAATGCTATAGGTCTTTTTCCCTTTTAGATGGTCGACTTGAAAGGTTCGGAAGAAGAAGCAAAATATACTAGAGAGAGATGGTGTGGAAAGCTTATTCTTTAAAGTCCTCATTCTCGGTGCTGGATACGGCACTCGGCTGCAGCGAGACCTTCAAGGGTCCCCTGAATATAGCTACTTGCTGGGTGTGCCCAAGGCACTCTTGCCACTTGGTGGCCGCGATGCCCTCATCACCCACTGGCTTGAGCTCTTCTCGAAACACGGCATCGAGGACATTTACATTGTCTGCAACGGAGCTACCTACGACGCATTCTGCGGATGGGCTGAACGCAACAACGTGCCAAAAGATCGGATCGTCAGCGACGGTACACTCACCAACGAAACCAGACTGGGTGCTGTGCCCGACATCAGCTTTGGTATCAAGCACTTTGGACTCGAAAACGAAACGGTGCTTGTCGTCGGTGGGGATACCCTGTTCCTGAAGGATTTCTCGTTGCAGGACTTTATTGCGAAAATTACTCCCGGCCAATGCATGGTAACCACCTATCCTGTGCCTGAACATTTGGTTCACAAGCACGGTATTGTCGAAACCGACGACAACGGTGTCATGACCAACTTTTTGGAAAAGCCTGATCCAATCGAGACATTCTCGCGCTCTGCTTGCCCATGTTTCTATGTGTTTGATCCCAAATCTCTGCCCTTGCTAGACGAGTTTATCGCATCGTGCCAGGACCAGCCAAAGGAAGCGTTCGATGCGACAGGCAAGTTCCTCACGTACTTGTATCCTCGTTTCCGAGTTGCGACGTACCCCATTTCTGGACGGATAGATGTTGGCGGATTGCAATCATACATCGAAGCCAACGAGTACTTTAAATAGGCAGAGATCACACATTCCAGTACTAGAATATCGCTCTTTTTATTTATTCGTTTTGCTCTTGTTCTTCCTCTGGAAGATCATATTCAAATGCAACATCCCATCGAGACCCTGGGGCCCGTGCACTCACATATTTTATAAACCGCATCACACCTTCGTCTCTAAGTACCAAAGACAACTCGTTGGATCCGGCCGTCATGGTCAGCAATGCACCCTCCTCATCGGCGGCTTTGTACGTTGCCGGATCCTCCTCGTCGTCGTGAGGCGCCATGTAGCACTCATATCCACCACACTCTCCACTTTCCCACAAATCGCTTCCAGGCGCAGTGGCCATGCAGAATGTCACATCTAATACTCCCTGGCCACGAGTGTTTGTGGTTGCCAAGGTATAATCATGTCCAGGACGGAATCGTCGAACCTGACCGCGGTAGCCTTGTGGAACCAGCTGCGACACGATTGCAAGCCATCGCCTAAAGGTTTCGCTTTCAAACTTGGACTTCAAGTCTGCAAAAGGATTCTCATTGTTGCTGCCGTCTTTGAGCGTCAAGTAACGGCATCGATGTGGCGGGCCATGCACAACCCAATCGTCGCTTACACCCGTACCGTGTGGTGCCATCACTCCTGGCTGGAACTGCTCCTTATCCAGTTTTGTCGCCAGCGTCTGCAACTTTTCAAAATACTCCTTGTTCAAGATATCCTTGCACTGAACCGCTGATTCGTCCGCAAACTTATCCGATATTTGCTCCAGCACCTCCATCTTGAGATAGTGAGGGTTCATCCAGGTTGCCAAGTTGCGCAAATCGTCTTCAGTCAATCCTTTCGGTTGTTCCTCCAACGGCGTAGAATAATGTGCAAACTTTTCGCTTGAATCTGTTTCTTGCAATTGTTCGAGGGATGACTTGGACTCGGTCGCTTCCTTTTCGGCCTTGTAACCAGGCTCGCCTTCCTGAGGGATATGGTACCAGCCAGAGATACTCAATCTCGGTTTACCCTCAGGCACAACTTCTTCGACAGAATGGAAAGAGTGGCCGGGTTGCACCGTAAACATGACAAACTGGTTCCACTGAGGCGGGATAACCACGCTAGGTTCGACGTCCGGCGTTCCCTTTTCAACAACGGGATAGAGTTCCAGGGCACCACCATACTTGGGATCCCAAGGCTCGTCAGGATCTGTCAGATACAAAATGTAGGACACACGTCGAGTGCCAATCACGTCGTCGTGGTTGAGCAGGTGGCATCCTTCCTTGTAATTGTTGATACTCATGTCCGTTTTCGAACCTGACAATGGACCAGAGTCTGTGACAGACGAGATAAAGTCACGGAACTCTTGAGAGTACAGTGCGTTGCGAAGTTCGAAAAGGCTGGAAAGCTGCTTCAGTTCTTCCGGTGGTAGACCGTCCATATTTGCCAAATCGCCTGTTTGATGTACCTTGAAAAACAAAACATTAGATATTCGTAGCAGTATAAGTCGCACATAATCATTATACCTTGTAAATATCAGTTTCTTTCAATGTAAAGTGCAAATGGTCAAAGATCTCTTTGCGGACGCGTCGCAACAGATCGTCGTTGATGAGTTTCTCTATTTTACAGTGGAGGTACGGTTTGGATTCCATAAAGGACTTGCGTATGCTTTCAAGTGAGGAGGACTCAAAAAAACCCTCGTGGAACTTTGCATGCAAATCGTCACTTGTCCTGGCTCGTTTACTCGATCTGTCTTCTTCTGACATATGTGGTAGAGAAAAAGGGAAAACCTGCTAAATTTTTCTCGACACCCGCCTTCCCCAAATTTGTAAACAGTATCCAATAAGGAAGCGCATGCTTTTTACAAGTTATGTAATTACAGGGTTATCAAGTGTACACGTGTGGGGTAAGTTGATAATTAAAACAGGTAGCTATGTAAAAAGTAAAATACATTACGAAACTTAGTCATCTAGACCAATTTCAGCGTCGGCTGCAAGCACATCTTGCAGGTCGGATGGATAAAGTTCATAGTAAACACGGCGAATATCTTCGGCATTATTCAAGATATCCTCCAATTCATCGTTAGAGAGGTCGCTACCATCTTCTGGCTCTGAAGGCATGATTGCAACATCGATAGGTTCCGGCCAGTATTCTTGTTGCTCGAGCGTGACAACAGCAGAGTCGTTTTCTCGTACCTTGATATACTCGATAGGTTCAGCAGCGTACTTGAACTTGACCTTCTTTGGCTTGATGTTTATCTCTTTCTTCTCGTACGACATGGGACACAAGAGATCCTGCGGGTCAAAGCTGCCAGTAGCATCTCGTGGACAGGCAGATACACGTTCATGCCAGTTTGCACCAGTTGCATCCAGTTCATCCAGCGATTTCAAGTAACCCCACAAATCCAGAACTGGAAGCTGCTCAAAGCTTGGTAGGCGATGATCCGGGAGCTGAGCTAATATCGTGTCCCGTTGCATGAGAGGAACAAGAAACGCATCCACGGTTGATAACCTCCGTGATTCGTTTTTGACGTGTGTACCCATTTCTAGATGGTTGGTGGAGAAGGATTCGAACGACTGGAAATTCGGATAGAGCATGACATATGCTCTTAAATAAACGAGTTCTATAAAGTATTTTTTCCATGACCGCTTCCATCGTGTTGAACGGCTTTTTGGGACTGTAATGTTCAACAGTCGGTATTCCTGCTCATCGAGTAGACGCACCGTCAAGTATTCATGGAATTCGCGCCAGTGCTCTGGGAAATAAAGAGCTCCCCAGCTGCAAGGAACTTGACTGACATAGGGTATGCGAGGCGGATACGAGTGGTGCAATACGTCGTCAGGGTGAAAGGGTCGTCTTCCTTCTGGGCGAAGTTCGACGTTGCGTGGTGAATACAAACTGATTCCATATAAATATCTCGATGCATCCGTATTGCCCGTGTATCTGTATTGCAACAAGCTGTACTTTGCCCATACATAGAAAAGAGGTGACACTTGAACATCATCCTCCAGCAAGACAGCATAGTCATGATTGTGACGAGGATACCATGACTCTACGATTGCTGGCAATAGTCCTCCTTTTCGGATCCTATGCCTCAACGTCTTTGAACCGTGAAGCCAATGGAAATCGTTAACGAGCATCCGTGTGACACGGTCTGACGATTGCTCCAAATGTATTACAAGATCCACGTCGTCACCGAGATAGTAAGCTCTGTTGATAGAGTCCAGGAGCCGTGATAGTGAATGCGGGCGTCGGTCCGTAATAATAACAAGGTTGATCTCGGGCGTCTGCCAATCTAATTAAGGCAAGGTGTCAAAACATTACCATTCACATGCAACATTTGTGAGGACTCACGTCTCAATGCTTCAGGCTCAAGCTCTGCTATCCACAATGCGTGCTCAACCTGTTGCAGCGGAAGTCCAATGGCTGTAATATGTCGCGACCTTGCCACTAATTGCAGTGTTTGTACAGCAACACTTTCTGTAGAGATATAAATAATCGCACACGGTTGCGTCACTTCAAGCAGTAAACCAACGTCAGTGGCAAGCTTTGTTTCGCCCTTCATTGCTGTTGCGACGGTCGGCAGGTCGATATCATGGACAACAACGTTGTGACAATCTGTAGCTCGGAGTGCCCCTCGTAATTTTTGCCCAGAAAGTCCTCGTTGGCGACCAGTCACTACTGCGTGAACAGCAAATTGGTATCGACACATGAGGGGCTGTAAAGCTATGGCCTGCTCGGGTCCATCAATGAAAAAGAGCACGGTATCCAAATGTTCCTTCTCCTTCCTGGCACGAATCTGTCGCCGATCCAGGGCCGTTGGAATTATACCCATTTCACGTTCCACTTTCCAATCTTCGTCGCTGTGATAATCTTCTTTGACTCGTTCGCAAACATGTGGCATTGAGAGCTCGAACCTTGAGAACGGTGGCAGTGCAATGGTGGGTATATTGGCATGTCGCAAAAGAGATTGTGATATGTGGTATTCGAGAGGTAATGCGTTTGACTTCGGCGCAATATACTTTATCCAAGATTTTCGTAGCACCCAGCTACCATGGATCATGTCAGCAGGCTGTGTGATGCTGGGCAAAATATCGAATGCGGCAGGTAAACAAAGGATGTCACCGTTGCCACGGAAATTGCTAGGTAACAAAGTCGCTTGACTGCCTAGCAGCGTGTTCTCGTATTCTGGCGTATGCAACAGTCTCAAGGTTGATTCGAGGTATTTTGGAGATGGCATGACATCCTGCTCCAAGAGCCAAATCCAGTCAGATCGAATTGTCTGTAGCTTTGTCAACCATCCGATATTATCGCTAACAACAATTTGCATAGATATCGGTTCTGGTAATGAATCCACGACAGACTGAACCATTGGACAAACGGCAAAGTCGCAAATAATCCACATAGTATCAGGCGTTCTAGTCTGAGAGGTGATAGCTTGTAGTTGCGATTTGATTTGGCAATTATCTGTAACACGAACAACAGCTGTCAAATCCATGTTTGGATCGGGTGTCTGATCCAAAAGCGTGGCTATTTCCAACACATCGTGTCCCTTTTGTGTATAATCCATTAATGCTGATAAAAACGGCGTGTTTTCGTTGGAGAGGTCAAAAGTCCATGTCCCTTCGTCTTTTTACAAAAAATTGTAAGTAATCTTGAAGGTCACGAGTTCTCTCTCGTTTTCGGTAAAACCATGCTATTACCTTGTTTCCATGTTGAGAATTCGGGCCAGTATGAGTCGTGGAATGGCGGACGATCTGCTTGTACAGTGGCATTTCGGATTGGTGATGGTAGAGTTGTCGTCGGTGCCTCGGTTGACAGAGCAGCGTCAGGAGTTAGTTCTTGATCGAGCAACGAAACTGGAGCTACGGTAAATGAGAGGTGGCCGAGGTATAAAGACAAAAAGCCAGCGAGGGATATATACAAGAGGAACCGCCAGAACCTCCTGTGCGGATGAGACGACCTCATTAACAGATCGCACAGTGGTGCAAGCGACTAAGGAGTTGTTATACGAGGGTCGTTGCTATGGAACCGCCACGGAAGGAAAACAAAACAGAACGGGCGCACAGAGAAAAGAGAAGTATAAGAAGAATTCCCGACCAACGTTGAAAACTCGAGTTGCGTCTTCCAAATCCAGTCTTGTACTTCGGGAAGCGGAAAAGGTTTCGTTCAATGCATTTTCCATGCACTATTGGTGACTAAAATGTTAAACCCCCGGAGATATAGCGTTTCTGCTATATCACAATGCCAGTAAATGATCTATAAATTATGCATTAACAACCCCTTTCCTTCCTATGCAAGGTATCGCAAACACTCTGACTTTGGCCAGTTCATAACTCTGGGAGGTCCATCGCACCTGCTCAAAGTATCTTCCATTCGTTGTAGATATTTTTTTTCCTTACCAGAATATGCATTTTCCATGTGCGATAAGGAATTATTAGATTAAGGTATCACAAAATGGTCGTTTAATCAGAGCCAATCGGTACACAAGACTTTGCAGTTTGAGGTCATGCGGTGTGCAGCTCGGTACAAAGGACATATATTCATCACTTTGGTAATAGAAGGAGACATTATGAAGTCGTAAAAGTAGCACTTATACCTTTATTGAAAATGATAGAGACGAGTTAATGAGATCTGTCTGGTGCTCTTGGAAATAGAGATCAAACAGAGGTTGATGAAAGTGATCGTTATTGTATTGTTCTCCAACAACCCAAATCACACCTATCGCTTTTGCGTGAATATCTATCGGCATTGCTGTCCTGTGCACTTCTTCGTCGTGAATTTGGACTGTTTGATAGTGATTCTGCATTAGCAAAGGAAGGCCTTCCTGATCGGTGTGGAAGTCTGGGTGGTGGTGAAGAGGTGACGCTGATAGCTCGTAATGGTAGTGAGCTGTTGATTGGAAGAAGTACATAAAGTTGATTATCTGGGTGTTGTAGGATAATAACGTTTCTTCCTCCTCGACTTGTTCCAGCTGCAACTATTGCCGAGCTTCAGTCGACCGCGACCGGATCCTGATATGGTTGGCACTATGGTTCGATGATCTGCTTGTACTCAACGGTCTGCTTCGTTGCAGCATTCTACTTGTACCGTGACGATTTGATTATGTTGTAAATAGGTGACCACGACGGCTTTGGATTTTGCAATCTGAAAACGATATCTACCATAGCCTTTAGTAAACTGAGCGCGAGAGCAGCTTATATAAGTTTGTGCTCACCAGGCTAGAGTAGTGCAAGTGTTCATCGTTCCTGCCGTTGTTTTTGTTACTCTTGACAAAAAGGCTTACAGCATACAATGACAGAAAAGCGACGAGCTTCAAACTAAGGAATCTCAGTATGATGAACTAAGGAGTTTGTCGAGTCAAAAAGGGAAAGAAGGTCATGAACCCGCATGGCCCACAACGACGATTCGGCAATAAACAAACATATCCATTATGTGCTTTGAAGTGCTCAATGCGTTCATGATACAATCTAATGCTCTAAGCTGGTTTACTTGGAAGCAGGTGCATTGCTATCCTCGTAGTCTGGCAAGCGGAACAGTTTCTTTGCATTTTCTCTACCAATGGCAAGTCTTCGAGACTGACACCTTCGAGGTCTCCATCGAACCAGCCACAAGCGTCATCAAACGATTCGTATGGGTAGTCGACACTGAAAAGGATTCGATCCGTGCCTACTTCCCTGATGCAGAATCCGAAAACTTCGGTCCAATGCTGACAGTTGTAGTAAACCAGATATTTCTCTTGAAATATTCGGTAACGTTCAATTTGCATGAAAGGCGGAGTGGTCAGCTGATGATATGGTCAGTGTGATCAAAACGATCCTCGCCGACGTGATATTGAGTCTCTGGGAATCTGTCAAAGACACCGTTTCGCACAAGCCATGCAGTTGTTGGCTGACGCCTTCTGCGAAAGCTACAGTAGGACCATTTGAATAGCGGTGCCCGGCATAGTGCTTTTCATAATTGTCACCCATTTCAGGACAGGGACGAATGTAAAGAGGGACATCGAGCTCTTGCATAACTTCCCAAAATGCATCATACTCTGGCCGGTCATAATAGAGTCTGCCTTAACCGTCGGAACCCGTATACTGCGTATTGTTGACCAGCGCATCGTGGAAGCAGTATTTGGTTACACAGCACAAGTCCTCTGCGGCTTACTTAATGTCATGCATTGACAGAGCAGCAAATGCACCAAAGTCATCATGGTGGTCCTTGGTCTGCTCTGCAACCCAGTCATTCACTTTTGTAGCCATAGCCTCAGCCTTGGCCTTGTCATGTTCTCCTTGTACTCCAGGAAGAGTTTGTGAGAGGATGGTATAGCCAACACCCCACTTATCGCTGAGCTGCAGGCGTTCGCCTGTAATATCGGTGATTCTCTTCTCGTATGCAACTTGTCTCTCGGGAGCGCAGAAAACAGCAACAGAGTACTGTGCTTGCTCCTTGTAAATGTCAGGATGGTTGAAGCCTTCTTCGAGAGCGACTTTTTCGAGCCTCGTTGAGATTGGATTGTAGCTGCTTCGCTGGGGATCCAGAGACCATCCTTTCTATACTACTTAGCTTAAACGTGAATTTACTCATTAACACAGGATTCCGGAACCATGGATCGGTTAAAATTTGACAGAATTTAAGCGATGTGTCGATCTGGAGAGTACCATGCATTCGGTTGCTCATAACCGATTAAGTGCATGAAGAGCTTATTGCACCCGTAATTTTATTCTCATTTGTATGATTTATCTGATCAACATTATGGTATAATACCCACAGTCAAATCCACCAATTTGAAATTGACGAGGGTTAGAAATGATTGAGACCATTTTGATAAGCAGTGCTTACTAGCTCTTTTTCTTCACCGAAGTTGAATACCAGCAGGGACTGGAATCGACGAGTAGAAAACTAACAGGGTTTCACCTCATTCCTTCTCTGAAGGTCGTATATATCTGCTAACGTATAAATAGGCCAATCTTTAAGCTATCGATTACCATACTTCTCTCTACATATAAACTATATTTACTGCTACGTTCCCGGAATCCTTTCAGAATTTACATGGTCGATCCAACGATTTTCTCGGAAAGTAAGGAATATTGAACTCACATATTGTACCGTCGTTCTTAAGGGAATGATTGATGGCACCAGAACGATTGTGCGATATACAGTATCCTGATGCAGGAGGAGACAGAAAAGACTGTCAAAACTCTTCGTGGATATGATCTCTAGTGGGAGAAAAAATAATGTCTTCTTTGCTTGCTACTGCCAAGGGCGGTTAATGGCTGGATCCTCCGTCCAAAGTCAAATTGATGATGGACATTTGCCGAGGAGGATGTGCATGCCAGGTATCATAATATTTACATAATACAAGCCGATGAAGTTTATTTGCTAAGAACATATTGCTGTCAGTTTACCTTTCTATATATGAAATCCAGTTTTTCCCATATGCTGAGAATTGCATTTCTTTATCATGTTATCGACGATCCAGTAAAAGCGATCCTGAGTTCTTTCTTCTGATATGTATGTTGATATCGCTATGCTTTGTCTTATGCATCGTCAAGTATATTTGTTAACTGGACCGCTGCAAACGCAGCAGCGTGGATCGCTGTTGACTTCACAAACAAATGTTTGTCTAAATAATCAAAGGAAAGAGCACAGATACCGAAACCAGTAGTACTGTTTCCACCTCGACCTTGCTCCTGGTCCAGCGATACCACCAACGCGTTAATAAATATGCAATGTTTCAACACAATGAAGTACTTACCGTTTTGGATGTTTTCTATCACCTTCCAACATAGGGTATTTTCAAAGGGAAGAATAATTCTGGTGTACACAATATGCGCGGCGTTAATTTTCTGCTTTGGCCCGCCTTCCTCCCTCTCTCACAGGACAATCTGATTACTGACGACGAGACAAGAAAAAAAAAGAAACTGCCCAAAGCTCTATGACGCTTTAAGCCATTTGTATTTTACAAGTCGAAACTGTTTAGGATGTCATATGTTAAGGAGAAGTGAGCCCGCCACCTTCTTGATCTTGTATGTACAAAGGTTTTCTCTTGTCATCAATCTAAGACTCGCAACTCTACATGAGAAGAGGTCCCTAACTACACAAGACCTGCCACCGCTCCGTACATCAAGTTGCAGTGATGAATGAAGGGAAAAAGTGCAGCATGATTTCGCGCAGAAATGGCATCCTGATGAAGACCTTTCTCATACTTTCTCGACACTTCAATACCGTTCGGACAGAGCCGATGTGCCTCGTTTTTCTCAGTACTCTCTACGACGAATATTTACTGCTTTACAGCTGCGTTGAAGTCTTTTTCAAAGGAAAAGCATTTAATGCACGATGGTCTGGACTGACACGGGAGCG
>KK099983.1:81094-97556 GCA_000611695.1 Rhizomucor miehei CAU432
GGCGGTGAGGGAGATGTTGGCACTGGGGTGATGGCGAAGCATGAGCGGAAGCAATAAAGATTGTGGATACAGTTGAAAAATAGTATTGTCTATATAGTTGACCTCTGCTCATGTATATCGAATGTCCACTGGATTCGTTGGCAAAGGAGAACGCCACGTAAGACGGGGCGGCTTGGATTTTGGAAATGTGTATACGTCGTGATACTTGGAAGAAACGCAAGGTTCCATGAAGGAAGTCTTCCCTTTACATTGTCCGTCCGTCGATACTACGGTTTCAGCAGTCTCAGAGCATAGAATCGCACAAGCATGGAACACTCAATTGTTGCGAGGAATATTGGATGGTGGAAACTATCGTGCGCTTGACGCAGGGAGACAGGCAGGCATCGCCTCAGCGATCTCAACCATGTGTGAAAACTTTCTGGATATACTCACATTGTTCCAAGTTGGCAACGATGCCCTCCTTGGTAAGAACTTTCCGAAATAATATGTGTGTTATACTGCTGGTGATGCATGTCTACTTGTTGTGGATACTTAAATACATACATAAATTAGCCTAAGCGATTTCTCAGGCCATGGATGGAGGATCTCCAGAACACATTCGACGTGTTTTAAAGTTGAACAGGAATGAAGATGGCTGCCACGATTAATATATATATATATATATATATATATATAAGCTACAAGACATACAAACATGCAGAGAAGCATATAGACAAAAACTCGTAATAGCCACAGAAAATGCACTCAGGTGGGGAACAGTACCCAAACGTATACCAAGTACATAGAAGTACACAGAAAGGTACATAAAAAGTCAATGACGAATTGGAAACGGTTTCGTAGTTTATAATACATTAGTACACTTGTCCAGGTGGCGAAATACACGTATCCTTCTCGATCCTCAACCTTACGCAAAAGGAGTTCCGTCATTGTTAGCAAAATAGATGTGCGCAAAGCTATGCATTGGTTTAATTCTTTCTTGCATTGTAAGACTCTGCGTCGAATAGAAGTATTTACTTTTGTTGTATGCACTGAATGATGCAATGGTGGATGGTGGCACCGTCGATAACTAAGTTTCCGCAAAATTGCTGCGCTCCACGCTATGACAGGAAGTCGCTCCTTGTCATCTTTAAAGTGGCCTTTCTTCCATTTTAGAAGCATTATTTAGCATTGACCTCGCTTTATAAGTATTCCTAGTTATCTTTTAGTAGCATTATCTTCGTGTTCTGAATTTTCGATGGGTACCACTCTGGTTTACTTTGTCGGGTATAACGTCTATGCGATATTGTATTTCTCTTGATTTGCTTGCGCGTTCCTTTGCCAGCATATTTGCGACTGCCTGTCAGTAATGTGTCGATCATATCCATCTGCTTTTTGTTTGCCGATACGGTAATAGACTTCTACTGATGAGCAACATTGGCTTTCCAAAACCGACGATTTGTATCTAGAATAATCTTCAAGCTGGGGATTCCAACCATCGAGCATCCCAGCCGGAATTCCTCGCGAGCCAGTTATTGTGGTCCATATATACCTATTAATCTTTTTGGTCACGACTGAGAGATAGGACTCATATCATGTGATTGTGAATTTTGCAGGCGTAAAAACCGATCCAAGACAGATTTTACGGGAAGAATATCTCAACCGCGTTCAACTGTCATCAGTAAAAAAATAACCACCAGAAAAGTCTGACCTCTGTAATATCTGTACAGTTGGATAATTCGAAGCGTCGCATAGTTGGCCTGAGACCAGTGATAAAAGCAGCTCTAACCAAAATTTTAAAGAAGCTAGAGCGATGGTTGAGCCAACCACGCTTGAAGTAGATCAAACCAGTTGAAAACTTTCGCACCTTTGGCTCGTCAAAGTTGCTCCAGTTTGAGCTGAAGAGAAAGGTGTCAGTTGTGCTAAGGTTTCTTCAAGTATGTAGAAGTAAATTGGAAAATGGAATGAGAAGGATAAAGCTGCTATTGAAATGCATTGATGTTCTGCTCCCATTCCTTGGCAGCCCTCAGTTTTCAGGCTTTTTGCCGTCACCTGAGGGTTGAAATCAAAGATGACTCATTGCATGTGTTTGAAAAGCATAAATACGTCAACATCTTCCATCAACGGAAGCAAAAACGCTTGGCAGAAGCGGCCGTGACGTAGTCCTTCTCGTCCGCTGCTCCAAAAATCTTCATGCCTTTCTTTTAGCACAGCAGACGCTTTGTGCTGCGTACCTTAGCATAAAACGCGCTTGCCACAAATGATGGCACGAGACAGAAAAACTTTCGAGCAATGCATCGATACAGGGAATCGACAAGATTGTTTGATCTCTCAAGCCAATCCACTTATGTCGATGTAAGATAGCATTCGTAGGCTATACATGTATTCGCACCCTGTACGCATGTTATGAATTCTTGACTATAGACTCGGGAAAGTCTAAACACATTGTATGCATATCCGTACAGCAATGGCATGTGAATCATAGAGGCTTGGATGAACAATGACATGATGCTTTACATTTTCTTCCACGCATGGTGCTTCGGTGAGTTAACAGACGGCGACCATTATACGTGTCGAAAGTAATGGTATGTTGATGAATATGAAGCTGTGAGGAACTATTTCTGATCGTTCTTACATACATAGCTTGCCGATACTTGGGAGAGTAGCCGTCTGCCGCCAGGGCAGCTTGTCTTAGTGACTTGATGACTTCGGTTGTTTGCGTCTTCTCTTTGACCTTTGTCATGCTCTCTTGTCTGGCCTCTTGTCTGGCTTCTTGCTTGGTCTCCTGTTTGACCTCGACTTTGGCTGTTTTTGTGCCCTTTTTCCTGGCCTCGTTTTTGACCTTGTTTGCGCATACTTGGCTGGCTGTCTGACCTCATCTTTGGCCTTTTCGTCACTCTACATTTTTATTTGCTTTCATTCCCACGATGTCTCTGTAATAAAAGCAGATGACGATTGCATGCCTCACTCTGGTAAGCATATCGATTTACAATGGTTTTTTTGAACTATGTACTAACACTGAGGAAAACATTTGCGCTGCTGGGGGTGCTTGCGAAAACTGCAACAAGAGTTTGCTTTATTGGTAAATGATCAAACGGAAGCAAGCGTGCAAATTTTCTATGCTAACTGGGATTTATTATCTTTGTGTAGAGAGCAAATCTTGCTGTCGCCGTTGTTAGATTAGCATCTTCTGTAGTCTGATACTCCAACTTCGATTCTCTTGTCAAGCAGTTGAAGCTTTTTCACTCTATATACACATACAAACACGATGCTCAGCGTGTTGCTGCAGTCGATTTGCGAGCCGTCCGAAATCAAGGCTCTTTTCGAGTACAAGTTTGCACCAAGGTCAGACAACGTTCGCCGTCATCAGAAGAACCTCACTTTGGATGAGAACAAAAGACGCTGCTATGACTTTTTGAACAAGGTACGCTTTCTTGGGTGTATGAACCATTCTCGGCGGTCTTGCATTGATATATGTTTCAAGACATCACGAAGCTTTGCTGCTGTCATTCAGGAGCTTGATGATCAACTTCGCGACGCGGTAGGTGCACAGACGAAGCAAATTTTCGACAGGCTGCTGATACGCGATACCATTGAAAGGTGTGCTTATTCTATCTCGTACTACGTGGATTGGACACCATCGAAGATGACATGACACTTCCATTGGACCGCAAAGTAGAATTGTTGCGATCGTTTGATAAGATCATATACCAAAAGGGATGGACTTTTAATGAAAGTAAGTGCAAATCATTTATTCTCTCTTCTTGCATGCTGCGATATTTATGGACTCTTGCAAGGTGGACCGAATGAAAAGGATCGACAACTTTTGGTGGAATTCGATATCGTGATTGAAGAGTTTTTGAAGCTGTCACCGAAATTCCAGCAAGTTATCGCAGATATTACTCGTCGGATGGGCAACGGAATGGCTGATTATGCCATGGGCGAGCATCGTGAAAACACTTCAGTGGCAACTATCAAGGACTTTGATTTATACTGCCACTATGTTGCTGGTCTGGTTGGCCACGGCCTATCGGACTTGTTCGCCGCATCTGGTCTCGAGTCGCAAGAAATTGCCGACAACACTACCTTATCCAACAACATGGGTCTCTTTTTGCAAAAGACGAATATCATTAGAGATTATCGAGAAGATTTGGAAGAAGGACGTCAATTTTGGCCTCGTGAAATCTGGAGCAAATATGCAGACAATTTCGGTGACTTTATCAAGCCAGAGCATGCAGACAAGGTAATTCTATTGATTGACTACATTTGTCCGACTTAACGAGATATTGACTGTTTACAGGCTCGTGCATGCTTGAACGCAATGGTGCTGAACGTACTGGATCTCGTTCCCGACGTGCTTACATATCTATCTAAACTAAGAAACCAATCAGTTTTCAACTTTTGCGCCATTCCGCAAGTAATGGCCATTGCCACCTTGGCTCTTGTGTTCAACAATCTGGATGTCTATCAGCGCAACGTCAAGATCCGCAAGGGTGAAGCTGTAAAATTGATCCTCAACTGCTCGGATATGTCCAAAGTAGTCGCTATCTTTAGACACTATATTCATGTTATTTCCAAAAAGAACGAAGCAACCGATCCCAACTTTATGGCCATTTCCATAGCCATCGGCAAGGTAAATATTTGAAAGATCCTACATCCAGCTATGAATTGCTCACCTTCTTTGTTAGATCGAACAGTGGATTGCTGCAAATGTCAAAGACAGCGATTTGGCTGTTGCAAAGACTTCCAATTCGACGCCGTTCTTGATGCCTATCCTCGTGTGCATTCTTGCCGTCATCAGCTACGCATTGTATCAACGCGCAGCATACTAATCTAATAATCTCTTGTGTGAAATCCCTTTTTGTTGTCCTTAGAGCTCTACTACCTAAAGTCTTCCTTTTTTGTTCGTCACATATTTTAATACCCTCGAAATATGAGTATAAAATGGCAATTGGAAGCATGCACCGTTCATAATTCGTTCCAGATGACGTTGGTCCGCTAGAAAAACATTGGAGGAGGGAACTTTAATAGCATGATTAAGAGCATGAATATAAACAGCCATTTTGAGCAAAATACGTGACGAATAAAAAGGAACTATTTTACTTTTTTTGTTCTAATAATAATACAGTTGCGACTTTATGAAGCGTGCATTTTGAAGTACTGGTTGAGGTTTTCATATACCAGGAAGGTTATGCAAGTTCCAGGCAAGACACGAATAATGTTGGGCGCCAGGCCCTTGTAAAAGCCAATGTATCCTTCTGCTACCCGTATCTTTCGTATACAATCCATGACTCCTTTGTACGTATCTCGGGCCTCTTGCGATCTTGCAATCGACTTCGCAGTACTTGATATGGATACGTGGTGACCGTAGCTATTACTTTAGATGATGCTGCCATGGTAAGATACTCTGTATTGTTGAGTCTGGTATCATGCTCGTCTTTATCAATGTGTCCTTGCTTCTTTCTCAAATCATTCCGCCATTTCTTCAATTCCTCGTAAACCATAAACTGGATAGCACCATGCGAGACACCAAACAGCGCAGGTACCATTCCACGATACAGCCCACGGATCCCTTCTTCCTTTGCCAGCCGTTTCAAACCATCAAACAGTCCTTTGTATGCATCTGGAGTGTAGCGTGTGGTAGTGCACATGCGGGTCTTGACGACCCAGAATGGATTGGTCATGACTGCAGTGATAGCACCTAGCAAAACCACTAGTTATCCAAATACTGCACGTTGATATCGTGCATAAAATAAATCTTACCGGCTTCGGCGGAAGCGACAAGATGCTGCACAGCAGATAATTTGCCTTGAGCATCCTTTTGCATATGCTTCTTTAATAGGCTATACCTGTATATATATCCGTTCAAGTTATTATCTTGTTAGATATGCCAACATATCATTTCATACTTGCCACCAAAAGTACAAGCCCCAGCTGGCTGTAGCACCAGCAATGTTGGGTGTGACGCCTCTGTATAATCCTCGAAATACTCCTTCTTTGTTGACGATATCTCGAAATGCCTTAACAGTGCCACCGATAAGTGACCGACGCTCGGAGCGCTTGGCAGCATCAACTACAAAAAGTTTGTATTAGACACATATTTTCAAGCTACCAGGCAAAAGACGAGTTTTTACCTTGGAAACGGATCTTTATAACGTCGAGTGGGTGGAGAATCGTCGTCGAGACAAGGCCAGCACCGAAGCCAGCCAACGCTTGGTCCTGAACAAAAACTGTCAGCAATGAGTCACCACTCCATGTCTCGATTGCCGTACCGTATGTGGGGAGCCTGTAAAGGACTTTGTCGATTGTGACATGGCAGCATTCAAAAGCCTTCACAGTCAGCCTTTGCATACGCAGAGTGGGTACCCTCCGCAGCGGGCCCTGACTCGGTGACAGCCTTTCGAAAAAAAAGAGTACTTCTATCCAAGGTACTTTTTACACTCAACCAAGTATTGTTCGCACGGATCCAAATTGAGAAAAAGGGTCAATGGAAATACAAGTTACGTCGATTTTGGTTAGAAAGAAGCAAAATCCATCTGCAATGCAAAGACGTTTTGAGGAGGCATCTTTTTTGTCGTCATTGCTCGAGCTACTGCTCTCTTCGTTTACTGTAGTTTTACAATATCTATCTATAGCGTATTTACATTATTAAAATTAATTGGCAGTATCTACGTTTTCCTGTTTACAATGGTTGTTGCTGTGCAAACCACTTGGCCAAATCTTGCAAAGGAATATTGATTTTTTCGTTTTTGGTACCCTGAATGCGGCGGTTGACTTCTACTGTTCCGTTTTGCAGCGCTTTTTTGCCCACGACGACAATGAATGGATATCCAACAAGCTCGGCTGTTGCCATCTTTTCTCCAAAACCACTCTTTCGATCGTCTATGATGACATCGTCGTAGAACGGGTCCGGCTGCCCTGATACCAGTGTATCGTATACTTTCTCCGCGTACATTGAAAGATTCGCATCATTGTCACTGGTAGGTACAATGCAGACATGATAAGGTGCGATAGAGATTGGCCATATTAAGCCGCGCTCATCGTGGGATAGTTCGGCAATCGAGGCAACCAAACGTGAGATGCCAATACCGTAGCAACCCATTTCTGCAGGAACAGATGTGCTCGCGTCGGCTCCAACAGGCGTAAACGAACAGTCTAGTAGTTTCGAGTATCTCGTTCCAAGGTAGAACGTGTGCCCGACCTCGACAGCTCTCACGGTGCTCAACTCACTGCTGCTGCATGATGCACAAATGTCGCCAGCCTGAGCGGTGCGATAGTGGTCGTGATTATGGATGATATGCTGTTGGTTATTTTCTTCTGGCAATTGTATGGTAGCTGAATCATCTATCAATATATGAAGCGGTCCGTTATTGCTGACTTGTTCCGTCGATTGGATATCAATGATGCCATCATTCTCCATCAATTGCTGCTTTTTTAAATAATTCGATATGGCCGCCTCTATCTTTATCGTATTGACTGATCTTCCTTTCCTTGCAATCACAGCTGCTGTGCCTTGTTCCTCCTTGGCGCCTTCCTTATCGGTGGCATTGAAACGGAAAAGGAATATATCGTTATCTTTCTTTTGCTCCACGTTCAATCCAGTTGCTGTCCAGATTGCATCGTTTTCTAGACCTTCCGCAGCTGGTACAGTCGCGTGCGCCGGCAGCTTTCCAACTGCTAGTTCTTCGTTTGCTGTATATCCACAATTGTTGCATGTCAACAGGGTATCCTCACCAGCTTCAATGCAGAAAATCTTTAATGGTATGTTCCTTTTGCCATCCGATATCACTTACCATGAGACAGCAAGTGATATTCATGTGATTTACTGCCTCCCATATTACCGCTATCTGCTTCTGCCTAAGACTCATGAGTTTTCCACACTTTTTTCTCTTTGCATCTAAACCTGGTTACTTACTACTACGAACGGTAAACCAATACGCTGGAAGATCTTACGATATGCCTTTGATACAAGATCGTAAGATATGTACGCATCTTCCACTGTCGCATCGAATGTGTACAGATCCTTCATTAAAAACTCGCGACCTCGCAGCAAACCAGCACGCGGACGTAGTTCATCCCGAAATTTGCGTCCTGGAGAAAACAGCATCAATTTCAATTTCACGAGATTGCCCAGTAACTCAAAAGTGTTGCTTGTCATCTTACCAATTTGATATAGGCGTATGGGAAGTTGTCTTCCTGATTGTAACTCTGATGCGACGAGCCGTGTGATTTCTTCCTCATGCGTGGGTGCTAGAAGCATATCCGTTTCTTTACGATCCTGCAAACGGAAAAACTGGAAAACAAACGTCAAGAGCACAAACGATGCTGATTGAAGTAATTCTGTTTTACCTCTCCCTTTGATGCGTTCCATCTTCCTGAAGCCTTCCAATCATCTGCAGACAGAAGCAGAGGTAATGCAAGCTTTTGACCACCTAGAGAACAACATTTAACAAGATGTTTTTCCCCAATCTAATACCTGTCTTCAATTACCAATAGCTTTCATTTCTTGATCAATAATACGACATATTTTTTCCAAGGTGCGTAATCCAAGAGGCAGCATGGAAAAAATGCCGGGAGAGGACTTTACGGTGTTAATTACTCGATTGACATGTGTTGATATCGAACAAAATTTTGTTACCTGTCTCACAAATCCTGCTTTTAAAAGAAGAGCATGACTCTCTGAAGGTGCCTTTGCCGCAGTCGCGCCGGTCGCTGGAGATTTGCTGACGGTCATGAACATGTTGGACCATTTGTTCCGTCCCTGATCTCGAATATTAGACTAACTAGGTCTTAAAAGAACGGAACAAGCCAAGTAAAACTTACATCATATGACAAGTGCCGTACTGTTTTACATAGCGGAATGGCGAAAGCCTTGCGCTGGCAGCAATTGCGTGCTCGAATCATGTACGCTGGCTCTGCCCACTGGACAAGGTTTTGACAGCCGGGACTTGATTGTCAGAGAATTGCGAAGTGCGGCAAGTCCGACATGCTTGAGTAGATTAATGGATCCCCATGCTTGGCAAAGCCAACTGAAGGACTCTGTCATTCTCCTTGGGCAGGAATCCAGGATCAAACGAAGCTTGAGCTTTATATCTAATCCATATCTAAGAGTCATATTTGACAAGGACTATGATGTCTTTGATTCTCTTCGGATGTACCAGCAAAATCATAGTCCTTGCTATATTATCGCTCACTCCACAAGTCGTAATATATTGTGTATAATATATAGGTTTTTAGTGAGTACTAACTTTTACTGATGCTGACCTGATCTTTTAAAAGGGAGCAAACTGGACCTATGCTCAAGTTACGTCTCTTTTCTTTCCGCATTTTTTTCATGCAACGCTTCCTGGCACGCGGCTTCTCGAACACGGCCAGAGGACCCAAGATAGCCATAATCGGTGCAGGCAACGTGGGATCGACTACGGCGTACTCTCTACTTTGCAAAAATGTCGCTCCACAGCTGTTGCTCGCCGATGTCAACAAGGAACTTGCACGAGCGCAAGCACTCGACTTGAATGATGCCTGTGTCGAAAACGATATCCATATCTGTGATTCCACATACAAAGAAGCTGGTGAATCTGATATCATCGTAATCACCGCTGGTGCTAAGCAAAAACAGGGAGAGTCTCGATTAGAGGTGAATATAAAGCGAAATACGCATTTTTGCGCCGAAGCGTTGCTGATCTCCTTGTTGATATCCCCAAAAAGCTCATTGACAAGAACTACGATATGTTGAAGGGCATCATAAATGATATGCAGCCAATACGGAAAGATGCAGTCATGTTGATTGTTTCGAATCCTGTTGACATCTTGACACATATCGCTCAAAAGCTGTCAGGACTTCCTAAAAGTCAGGTATTTGGTACGGGAACCTGGCTGGATTCGCTTCGTCTGCATGCGCTACTCACCAGTATACTCAAGGTATATATTAAGAAGCATATATTTATTTTTCCTGAAGACATTAACTTTTTGCTGTAGGTTTCACCTAGTTGCATACATGCGCACGTTCTTGGCGAGCACGGCGATTCTCAATTTATTGCGTGGAATAGTGCATCGGTCACTGGACGGCCGCTTATATCTTTTGCAGAAGCACGAGAATTGAACAAGGACGCCGTACACAAGCAAATATCTGGCCGAGCAATGGAGATTATCAGTGGCAAAGGCTCAACCTATTACGGCATTGGTGCATGCGCAGCATCTTTGTGTGATGATATCTTAAGAAATACGCTCGATATACGGCCAGTATCAGTGCATGTGGATAAGTTAGGCACTGTCTTGTCTATGCCTGCAAAAATTGGAGCGCGCGGCGTACATCAAGTTTACGATGATATCTTGTTGAGTAAAGACGAACAGGAGAAGCTGTTACAGAGTGCAGAAACTTTGAAGGATATCGCGAAGAAGTACAGTTAAGTATTAAAATGATTACTTTTGTTGGATAGTCTTCGCGCACCAGTCAGCTATTTGACTGATGTCCTGAAGCCAGTCTTCTCGAGTAAAGTTCAAAGCTGGATCCATAACCCACACATGAGGAGCTTTATCTCTCGTGAGAACATCGACTTGTACACTTGCGGTCTTTAGTCTGTCGACAAGTATTTCGAGATCGTGCTTGAATATCTCCCCTCCTCCAATCGCAACCAGCGTTGGGCAAAATCCTTCGTAATCAGCGTAAATTGGTGATATATACGGTTGCCGCAAGTAAGTCGCACGCTCGGTTTCTTTCATGACAGAGAGTTGAGGGAGAAAGTCGTTTATGTACGCACTTAAGCTCTCTGGTTGGAGGTAATCCGTTTCGCGATTTGTCTTGTAGGTTGGGGAATCCATCTCCATTGTTATCCACGGAGATATCATGATGCAGCCTGCAGGCAATGGAATTGGGGGCAAATCTGCTAGTTCTTTGTGCTTGCGCTGATTTCGCACCGTTAGGATAGTTTCTGCGGTAAGCCATCCACCTGCACTGTCACCAGCTATTCGAAATACATACTGAGCTGGACTGATTTTTTTTTCAAAGATTTCCTTTGGCAACTCACCGACAATAATTTTGGATGGAGCAATGCCAATGGCATGCACTAGATATTGATAAGCCTGTACACATTCATCGCGTGCAGTTGGCCACACTGTCTCTGGAGACAAGCTGTATTCAACAGAGAGGATCAAGGAGCGTAACCCATATTTGTGTTGCAAACGATCAATAATGTGTAAGAAAGAAGGCATGTACTGCACGGAATGTCCTTGTCTAAAGCCGCCACCTACAATTGTGGACACTGGGATGAATACGAACTCTAAGCAATCTTTAGATACGTGTATCTTTACCGTGAAAATAGAGAATAACAGCATCTGCTTGCGGTGCCTCGAACTGCTCAATCCATTCTACCGGGTTCTTTTTACGTTTGATATTGGGAACGATCCAAGTTGCAGCAAACTTATCTTTGCGGAAAAAGACGAAATGAGAGTTTTCCTCTCCAACAGGCTGGGTAGCAAACTTCATCAATCGTCGCGTTATTGAAGGGTAGGGCAAGCTGAACATTTTGCCGAGTACAAATAATCGATACCTCATGGGTATCTTGTGTATGCCTTTCCTAAGTGCTTTATTGGTCGCAACAGAGGCTATGACATGTACGAAAGCTCTTCAGAGAAAACTTTCTCGACACACTTTCAGTAGTTTCTTACCAGCTGCTCTCCCTCTACTGGTACCTAGAAACACAAAGACAATTGCAATTATAATGCTACGAAATGTTGGCAGCGCATCGAACATGGACATTGTCAGAGCGAAAAAGAGCCTATTGAAGTGTTTTGTACCACAAAGCTCTTTTTAGCATATGAACGTTTGTAGATCCTCCACAGGTCGAAAAAGACATCTTGGATACAACATCATTGAGGCCCGCAGAAAATCATACGAATAATAGCAAAATATGAATTCCAATGATGGAAAGCGGTCGAGACAAGCTCCAAGGTGCAGGGTTAAGCAATTTCATTAGCGCCTATGCTCTCCTTTTGGCTTAAGACTCTTAAAGGGACATTTGTGCACAAAGATACTTCGGGAAGCACTGTACATTTGAAGGATGCAATACTATTCAAAAGCACAAGTCAACTAAAATGCAAAGCACTTTTCCTTGAGTTTCCGTGCTGTTTCTTGAACCCATTGAGCGTTTACGTCCATTATGTTATTGCAATTTTTGATCGTGATGCGTTCATCAGATGCCATTTAAGCTTGCGTAAAGAAACGAAACACGATCCTGAATTCGACAATCTCAAAAAGCATAAAAGCTGCTAGTTTTACATAGAGAAAAGAAGCAGGCGCTACTGATGAGTTGTGAAAGGAGTGAGTCAAATCAAGAGGCTACAGGCTGAGCCCAATTTGGCAAACTCCAGTTGTCTTTTCAGGTTTTCCTCTAACCTCTTCAAACCCCCCAAACCGTCTTGACTGCTTATTCTCAATATGGCGTTTGCGCATACCCGGCAGCAAGGAAACAAGAAAGATTCCGCTCAACAGAAGCCACACCAGAGGTAATCCAGGTTTCTTTCTTTTGTTATGTGTGCAGCTTGTCCTGATTAATTCGTGTCAGTCGCGGAAACAATAAAAAGCATGCAAGCACGAACGTCGCCACCGGCCGTGGACCGGCAAAGGAATCGCCGGAAGAAGCAGAGATGGCGAGACATTTGCACGACAGAATGCTTTTTCTGCTTGCTTGTATGACAGTAAGTCGGCTTTCCAGTTTGTTATTTTGCTTATTCCGCTAACGGCACGGTGTCGCAGGGAAGCGTGGTTCAGGTTACTGTAAAAGGAGGAGCCAAGTTTGAAGGCGTTTTCCACGGAGCATCGACCGAAGGAGATATAGGCGTCGCATTGAAGCATGCCAGAAAGATCTATGATCCAGCAGCACCTCCAAGTGAGAAGCAAAAGTCCAACCCTTACCCTGTCAAGAGCTCCATGGTGTTCATGGGCAAGGACGTAGTGGAAATCGTATCCATGGAGACGGATCTGACAGCTGGCGACGCGCCACTTCCAGAAAAAGACAGTAAGTGGAACCACTGAAGTTTAGAGATTTGTTTTTGCGCAAATGATTAATTGCTGCATTAGCGTTCAAGACGGATGCTGATATCAGTGGACGTACTGAGATTAAGGAACGAGAATTACACAAATGGAACCCTGAAACACACGATGGCGAACATTTTGAAGCATTGGAAGGCGAATCAGAAATCACATCAAACGGAGAAGCTTGGGATCAATTTGCTGCCAACGAGAAGCTTTTTGGATTGAAAACCGATTTTGATGAAGAAATGTATACGACGCGGTTGGACAGAAACGCGCCTGATTTCAAGGATCGTGAAAAATGGGCCATTGAAAAGGCAAACGAAATTCAGCGAGTATGTCTATCGCAGAGATTGTTATTTGTCAACGGTTAGTACTCAACAGATATTATATTGTTAGTCGGCTGCGACAAACGTGCACGTTATGGAAGAACGCGGTATGATGGTCGACGATAGCGGCATGGATGAAGAGGACCGATACGGTGCGGTCGTTCGTGACAATAACACAAACAAGTACATGCCTCCAGCGCTGCGCAAACAAGCACCATCCACCAAGAAGGAAGGCGATGGAGTGCGAGCTGGAAACCCTCTGCATAATCTGATGACCAGCAACCTCCCGAAAGCAGTCGTGACAGCACCTTCACCAGTCACCAATCTTCCCGGTGCGCGCCAGGAGGCCGGTGTATCCTTTGCAAACGCGCCTGGTGATAAATCAGGAGATGGTCACTCGGCAAAGAGAATCGAGGCAGAGATCGCAAAGACGTTTCGTCAGTTTGCCATGCAAGAGAAGGACAAACTACATGCCAAGAAGCAAGCATTGCAAAAGAAGGAGAAGGAGGAGCGGCTGGCAGAGCTCATGAAGTTCCATCAGACTTTCAAGCTCAATGTACCTGTTCCATCTGATCTTGTACCGTTGCTATCCAAGGGTAAAAAAGCATCGAGCCCAAGCAGCTCCGGCGAAAAATCTTCGACGCCTTCATCAGAGGCCAAAAAGACTACGGCAACTGAACAGCAAACTGAGACGAAGAAGGCGTCTCTTACTGAACAACCTACAAAGAGTGAGGCTACGAAAACCGAATCCAAGCCAGCCAAATCAGGATTCAAGTTTAACGTCAAAGCGATGGAATTTAAACCTAATCCGGCAGCGCCTGCCTTTGTTCCTGTGAGTTTGTGGAAACTGCATAAAAGATCTGTGCTCATGTGTAACAATAGGGAGCAAAACCAGTCACTGCAACCAGTACGACCACTGCAGCTGAAAGCGAGCGCCCAGTGAAGAAGATCCCCAGCAACCAGCATTTGCTTATTTCAGAGGCCTTCAGCTCGCCCTTTTCAAAGAACAAGAGTGTCAGTCCCGGATCAGTCAGTAAGTGGATAGAAGATATTTCTTGGTATCAAAGTACTGAATTCAATTAATTTAGGACCAACCTGGCCCTTTGGCACACAACGATACCGCGATCTTTTCAACCAGCAATACAATGGTGACATGTATCCCAACTATGCATCACCCGGTTACTCGTACGGCTACTCGACATATCACTACCCTCCTGTAGGCTTCATCTATACCTCCCATCACTATATTGTAAAGGATCTAACGATGATGTGTAGCAATATGTCCAGAGCATGTCGCCCATGCAAGTGCCGCAAGGTGCACCTGTACCTTACATGAGCCCACAGGTAACGTGGTATAGTAACGAAATCTCGTTAGCAGCAAGCATGTTGATTTTTGGTCCTTTGACAGTTCGTACACAATGTTCCGCTCACCGCACCCATGCCACACGCAGCTGCTCCTCCCGCTGTAGGATACAGTCCACAGATGGCGAATGTGTCACCACGTAAGTAGAAAGGCAGATTTAGTTACTTTTATTATTATGATTCTAAAACGTAATATCAATAGATGGATCTCCGTTCCCACAACATTTCCATTCTCCACAGCGATCTCCTATTATTCCACAGGGTGTTCCACCGCACC
This sequence comes from Rhizomucor miehei CAU432, assembly GCA_000611695.1. Classification (NCBI taxonomy): domain Eukaryota; kingdom Fungi; phylum Mucoromycota; class Mucoromycetes; order Mucorales; family Lichtheimiaceae; genus Rhizomucor; species Rhizomucor miehei. The sequence goes on from KK099983.1 coordinate 96,069, forward strand.
AAGCGTATCAATACCAAGCTCCTGCTCCTCATCATGGTAAGTTGTGTACGCAAAAGGAAGATAGGAACGCCTCTTCTAAAACGACGATAGGAGGCCCGATAATGATGGGTTACCCGCCAGATGCAGCTCCACCCAACATGACACCCGGACTTGGTCCTGTTATGGTGCAGAGGCCAGTCATGGGTGAACCTGGACCAATGCATTACCCACCTCAACATCCTGAACATGCTACTCCAAGTAAGTCAACTCTATCTCTAAATTCCCAAACACTACAATAACACCTTTCTTCATCCAGACTCTGAGGCACACACCGCCGAAGCTTCGCCCACCACCCGTTAGTAACTCAAAAAAGCGGATTACTGTCCGTTTGTGTAAATTGTAATCCTTTTCGATAATTAAAAAACCAAAGAAAAATTCCGGGATTCTTGTCCAATTGGATAACATTTGTACCTGGATGAAGTTTTACGCCCTCGAATTTTCCCACATCAAATCCAGATCTTCATCCTTTTTTGTAAAATGTCCAGGCAACTACCACCGAGTGTCACGATTACCAATGAATCGACGCCGCTATTGCCACAGCATCAACAATCACAGCAACAACGATCGCGGTCCGATCGCAAGACAGAAGCCCTGGGATTAACGCTCATGGCCCTTTCTGCGCTTGGCTTCTCTACAAACGCACTGTTTGTCAAGATCGGTGGTGCAAAGTTCCCTTCCCTGGAACTTGTGTTTGCCCGAGGCATTATTCAGGGTCTGCTTGGTCTCCTGGGTTGTTGGTACCTTGGCCTCAATCCACTGGGTAAACACAGCGTTAGAAAGTGGTTATTCTTTCGTGGATTGACAGGAGCTATCGGCCTGGCTTTGTACTTTTATTCTCTCACTAAGCTTCCACTCGCTGATGCAACAGGTACCGTATCTGCATTTATATATATCCATGCAGTATTTTTTCTTGATAATCTGTTTTTAACCATTACGATTATTAAATTCTATCATCAGTCGTCTTCTTTTTAAGCCCGACATTTACTGCTATCATTGCAGCGCTCGTTCTCAAGGAAGCATTCACCCTGTTTGATGGTATCTGCGCCGCACTGTGTCTAGTCGGCGTCGCATTGATATCCAAGCCAACATTTGTGTATGGTGGACTGGATATGTCTTGGGACCGCATCGTAGCAATCAGCTCTGCGCTTTTGGGCGCGATGTTCGCTGCCGTAGCCTACGTCACTGTTAGGAAGATTGGCAAGGGCGGCCACTTTCTTCAACACACGACCTATTTTGGATTTATTTCAGCCATCATGAGTCCTCCGCTTTTATACATGTTTCAAGACTATGTTGCCCCAAGTGGATGGTACGATTACCTCATTCTGCTCTTGACCGGTGTGACAGCATTCATCGGTCAATGTCTCTTGAACAGCGGGTAAGTTGAAAAATGAAATGTCACAGAAAAAGAAAGCATATGCATACAAGATCTCTCGACTAACAATAATTGTG
>KK099983.1:105626-135921 GCA_000611695.1 Rhizomucor miehei CAU432
GTTGTTGTTGTTGTTGTTGTTGTTGTCGTCGTCCAGGCTGCGGGACAGAAGACGATGGATACTGCTGTACATCATCCTTACCATGAACACATTAAATATTGTCTTCATTTATTGAATGGAAGCGCTGTAATACTTACAATAGGAATGGATCGCTTACTGGATTCTGACTATCCGTAAGAGGTAGATAGAGTGCTTGAACATATGCAATGGTAGCAACTAGGCACAGTGCAAAGCAATACAGTAGACGCATTGAAGAAGGAAAAGTCGTAAGCAGGTGGAAAACCAGTTAAACGGTTCTCAAAAGCAGGAGAAGCACGGAAAAAACAGCAGTAACGTCGTGTGCCGCATATAGGGGCAAGGTATAGTATCCTTTATTACCATTTCATGTCAGGGTTCTTTTTGAATGCCTCGTATGCGTCTCGGTTAAAGAATGAAAGCTCTGCCTCGTTTTCTAATGTGTTTCTATATAAGTAATTGAAGCGATTGCTATCTAGTCATTCCATCAAAATACCTAAGCCTAACCATGCCAAGGTTGCAGAATCATCCGCAAAGATGAGTTTGGCGTCATCTTCCATGTTGATGATAAGATTTTGCGTCTAAAGTATTTAGTAGGTTTGTACCTAGTCAAAAGAAAGAACTTGTGAGCGTTTCGAGCAAAATATAGACTTACCTTGTGGCCGTGCGCAACGGTATATAGCTTAATGGTGTCTAGAACAAAAATTTAATACTTTCAATCCCTTTTCCCTTGCACCTTTTTTGATCCTCTCTCTTTCTCCAATTCTCGATCAATAATTACCAAATTCTACATTGTGATAAGGTTTCCATCCAGGTGTTGTCTTGATCTCTGTATTAAACATTTGAGTTGTTATTACTCCTATTTTATAGACATACGCCAACCTACTTTCTCGCACGAGCTCTTTGAGTTCTCCAACGGTTGTTGTTTCGAGGTTTAAGTGTTGTAAAACGAGACTTTTGCAAGTACGGTACTCGAATGACTTGATGCAGCGCACAGTGATGACAGCATCAGTCGACGGTCTGGCATGACTAGTTAAAGTGTCCATTGTGATTGTTGATCGATCGCAAAGAAAATTATTTTGGTTGGGCAAGAGGAATGATCCAGAAGAAAAAATGCCAATTCATCCCCAGCTCAAGAGCTTGCTCAACTTCGAAGTCCCAATGTAGCCAGTTCAGTGTAGAAAGCCTCATAATTTGGTCGATATCCACTGCATGTACTATGCAATATTCTTTCAGTTATTATGCTTATCACCAAGGGAACGATAACACTCCAGACATGCAAGTGTGAAGCTCTGAAGTCTGAGGTCTGAGGGCAGATTCGGCTCAGTTGACATTGGTGGGGGGGAAGAAAATGATCTACAGCTACAAGAGGAAATGCCAACTGCAGCAAAGATACGGTAGTGGCCGCATTCCTAGTGGCCTATCTTTGCAAGGAAATGGTCTGTATGCGGGATGACCATCCAACGCCATGTACGAGCTAAGTGTCCGTCGCATGTCCACGGCTGCGTTGCAGCCTCTGTTGACTATCTATACAGTGTATAAGCATCAAAATAGACCGAGAGCTAGATTTAAGAAATGCTTACAACTGGAGGTTCATGGTTGACACAGTCTTTGATCGGCCAAATATCCTCATCTACATATCAACAAAGGTAAATACAGAGAGGAAGTCATGCCTTTCGCCAAATCCTTACCCAGGATTTCTCGATCTGGACATTCAAACAGTGGCCAACTCTCGGGGGGTTCGTTCGTATCGTCAATCGTATCATCAATGCAGTATTTCCGCAAATGTCCTCGTGGTTGGTATGCAGTTTCTTCTCTTTTGCGAGTCATCCTACTGCTCATCAACGATCGAAAGAGAGATTATTTGATCAATTTCATACTGTATCTATGCGTGGGGCAGACCACTACGTCTGCATTTGGTATATTGAGCATTCGTTCGTCGCAAGTGGCATGTACTCGGCTTGTCGAGTATTCGTCTACCATCAAGACAAGTGCGTGTCGCGCTTGATTTTCTCGGAATGACTGCAAGAATATCCTTAACAAGTTTGCCGTGCTGCAAATCATACTCCAAAATCATTTACTTACAGCCACTGGCAAGGGCCCATGACCTCTTGTTTGTGGGAATGACCCATTACCGTAGGCAACGATGGTTGGCCTATCTCGGTGCCAATCGTTCTCCTCGGTCGCTCTGGCACGAACACGGCGCATATTTCTCTTTCGCTGACGAGCGGTTGTTTTGTGATACATCCACATGTTAGCGCCCCATTTAAAAAGTTTAAGGAATCAGAATTGTAGTATGTAATCATCACAGACGGCCACTTACAGCATTCTGGCAGAGGCGTCAGGTCCACAACTTGGTTGATAATATTTCTCTGAAAACCAGCTCTTGCTTCGAACAGCGTAAATCGTATTTCCCGATATTTATAAGATTGATTGAATGCTTGCAAGCTGCAGGCAGAATAATAAGGTTACGTAACTTGTCCATGTAGATATGCCCTTCTTGCCTTACCGGGTATGGATTGAGCATAGTGCTCGTAGAAAACGTAGATAATTTTCTGTTGACGCCGTATACGGCGAGTTGTCTTCTAAGAGTTGATACAAATCTTCGACATCTGCCTTTTCTCTGCTGTGTTTTTATTCCCAATACATCTGGGTGTGAGCTCTGAATAAAATATGTTCAGAAATAAGTTGACGCTCCTAGTCTTTTTACTCTTAAACTTACTGGAAGGTCTTTCAGGAATCTCAATCACATGCTGCGAACGTTGATGTTTGTCCATAAGATCATCCAAGTCTTCAGTATCTGTTGCGGCGATCAATGATCTCCGTCCTGTCAAATAAAATAGTAATATCGAGTAAGATCTTTCTGCATATCCCTTCATCTAACTATATTGAACCAGGATCAATTCCAATAACGCGGCTCTCCTGCAACCTCGCATTTCCCATGCCTGTTGCTTTTCCAAGGCGTATGTACCTCTCCGCAAGTTGAATAGATCCTTGCTCGGTGCCATTTCCGCGACTTCTCGCCTTGTGGAAGAGAACTCCTCTGCAAGGTTCAAATGAGTACATCGAAAATCATTTACAATGTTGTCACGCACCCACCTCCGCTAGCAAAGGTATTTCAAACATGAAACGAAACGCTACTCCATCAGTGTCTGCTGACATGGAAAACGCAATTGGACTACCTGGTAACTCTATAATTATTACAAACAATAGAAATTAGATGAGTCAAACCTTATTAAAAAAGCACTCTGGTTATAAACAGCACTCACATAAGGCACCCCGTTTCCAACGACGTGGTTGGACATGGTCAATGTGGAATACAGTATCCCACAATTTTCACGTCTTGTTTCGTCCCGGACGCTTGCTCTGAAAGCCTCCCAATTGTGGGATACTGTATTCCACATTGACCATGTCCAACCACGGCGTTGGAAACAGGGTGCCTTATGTGAGTGCTGTTTATAACCAGAGTGTCTTTTTTAATAATAGTGAGGAAACGATTATTCTATTTAAATTTCATAGTTAGGTAGACGCTAGAGACAGCATAACAGCTGACTCACGTCTTGGTCAATCAACATGGCTGGGATAACCCATGGCTCCTCTTCATCAATGTCATCTTGGTATATTGGCTTAAAGATGGAAAAGATGATGTCCGTATCCAAGTGAAAAAAGGGTAACTTGCTGACTGGCCCCCGGCAAAATGGACCATCGAAACGGAAACCCAATCTAATCTATGTGTCTATACTTGACTTGTTAAGCACTCAATGCTATTATCAATTTATGACAGATGGCGACCGCAAAGCACTACATTGGAAACGAAGAAGAACTCAATCGTTCCACGGTACATACAAATACTATTATCAGCATTTTGCCGTATTCGATATTGACAATATTTGAAATATTAGTCCTCTTCAGACATGGATGATCGTACAATGCATGAACTATATTTGTGCTCTTTTGCTCGATCTGTGGAAGCCGGGTGTGACAGCCGTTATGCGTGCTTATAACAAAGGTAAACAGATAAACGTAACTGGTTTACGATTGACACACAAACTTTTGCATTAGTTAACGGCACATATGCATGCGAAAACGACTACACTTTGAATCATGTTCTCAAAGGCGAACTTGACTTTAAAAGTATTTGTAATGAGTGACTGGTGGACAACTCAACTCTACTGCGACTAGTGCCAACCACGGCATGGATATGAGCATGCCCGGTAAATTTCACTGGAAAATTTTAGGTTACTACAGCACATATTTATACTTTCTCTGGATTTTTAGGCGATGCCAACGATCAGAGCATTGCTGGCGGAGGTCTCTGGTACGGCAAGAACCTTACGGACGCGGTCAAGGATGAAAAAGTTGACGAATGACGAGTTCACGACATGGCCCCCTGAATTGCTGCCAGTTGGTACAAGATATGGTTTCAGATGCAATTATAAGAAATGATGTCGAAAATTTACTGACCACGAAATAGGTTGGCCAAAGCCTGGGCGTTTTCGCAGTGCCACTGAATTCTTTCATGCAGGATTATCCGCCTCTCAGCTTTAACTATTTCGATCCAAGCGTCGGCGAAGAGCTTGACGTTCAAGGCAACCACAAGGAAAACATTCGAGCAATGGGTCGCGCTTCCTTGATTTTGCTCCGTAACGAAAACAACATTTTTCCATTGAAGGAAGATAGTCTCAAGAAGCTCGCCATCATCGGAAGCTATGTCGGACCTGATCCCAAGTAAGTGATACAAACCCTCTCATGCCTATACAGAAAATGTTGTCCAACCATCAGAGGCAAAGTGATTGGCCAAACATGTTGGCGCGGTTCTTTGCAAAGTACACTTAAACCGTTTCTCTTTTTCCTCCCTTTCCACTTTTCCTTCAGCTTCTTCACTTTTTTGTAACAACATGCAAGGTTTCCCTATTGATTGCTGGTTTTACATCAAGTTGCGCGACACTGGAGTCGTACTCGATATCAATGACGGCTCCACCGAGGCAAGCCTTTTCTACTCGCACTCAATTTTTGTGACGAACGCAAAACTGACGCGAAGCTTAACCGTGTTAGACGGGTGCAAAGCTTATCATTTACGAGCAGGTAAAGCATTGCTGCATTTACGGTACATTTTTGCTGTTTCTAACAGAAGCCTCGAAACAGAAAACCGGCGAAGATTGCGACAACCAGGTAACGACGACGGAAAAGATGTGTTACACATAACCTGCATTTAAGCTCAATCATATATGTATAGCTGTGGCGGTACGATGACGGCTTCCTCATTAACAAGAAGTCTGAGCTTGGTAAGTAAAAAGTAGTAGAAGAGTTCAATTACAATACCGTTACTTATATATACCACAGTGTTGGATATCCGAGGAGGTATGACTAGCGAGGAGTAGAAGGAACAGCAAGTTCACTGACACCGCGGGGACAACTCTCTTGGCATAGGCGACCTGAAGCCTGAATCGCAGATTGTACAATATGAACGCAAACGTACTGCGTAAGGCATTTGCGTGAGGCGTATCTGGTGAAAATAAGGATGTAAAATTGAACATGTTGCATATCTTAGGACTGCTAACCAGAGATATGGATACCGCGATGGCTACGTCTACGTCCGCGCAGATCCCCGTCTTGTGCTTGATGTCAAGGTAAGTAGAAGCAACTTTCTATAAAAAGAGACTGACAGATGTAGTGGTAACCAATTTGCATATAGGGTGGCAGCACCGACAATGGAACCGAGGTCATCTTGTATACACGCAAGGATGGCGATGCATCGAACCAGCAATGGGTTGTTGAACCTTTCCAGGAATAAGCAATCAAATAAACTTTGCAATGATCATGTTACTGGCTATCTACAAAAGATAATGAAATTTGCAGTTAATAGACTTCTTGACAAGTGTCTGTGCTTCACTCTTTTTTTTGACAGCCCCTTGCAACACTCCGCGCTCTTGTGCCTGAGGCCCGTTCCCTTTCTTTCTTTCTTTACTACTACCACTACTCATCTCCAGAGTCATCATGAAGACCGTCACCTGCACGGCTCCCGTTAACATCGCCGTGAGTAGTAACTTTTGTGTGGCGTGTATAGCAAAACGTTACTGAATTCAAAACTTTACAGGTCATCAAGTACTGGGGCAAACGCGACACCGAGCTCATTCTCCCTACCAACGATTCACTCTCGGTCACGTTGTCCCAAGATATTCTGCATAGCAAGACGACCATCTCGGCTGCCAAGGAGTATACCCAAGATCGCTTGTGGCTGAATGGCAAAGAGGAAGATATTACCAAGAACAAACGTATGCACAACTGCTTCCGCGAGACTCGTGCCTTGCGTGCCAAGATGGAGCAGGCTGATCCCAGTCTCGAGCCCTTGTCAACCTACCACGTTCACGTCTGCTCAGAGAACAACTTTCCCACGGCAGCCGGTTTAGCATCCTCGGCTTCAGGTTTGGCAGCGCTCGTGTATACCTTGTCCAAGCTCTTTGATCTGCCAATCACCATCTCGGAATTATCCCGCATTGCTCGCCAGGGCTCTGGTTCTGCCTGCCGCTCCCTCTTTGGCGGCTTTGTTGCATGGGAGATGGGCAAAGAAAGTGATGGTTCTGACTCGATGGCTGTGCAGATTGCCCCTGAAACCCATTGGCCCGAGCTTGAGGCACTCGTTTGCGTTGTATCAGATGCAAAGAAGGGCACTTCGTCCACCGAAGGCATGCAGCACACTGTGCAAAGCAGCCCATTGATGCAAGAGCGATTGCGTGTTGTTCCTGGTCGCATGGAAAAGATGAAGAAGGCTATCTTGGAACGCGACTTTCAGACCTTTGCCGAGATCACCATGCGCGACTCTAACCAGTTCCACTCTGTGTGCCTTGATACATACCCTCCTATCTTTTATTTGAACGATACTTCTCGCGGCATCATTCGCCTCATCCATGCTTACAACAGTACATCGCCTGACGGTAAACTCAAGGCTGCATACACTTTCGATGCTGGACCGAACGCTGTTATTTACGCACCTAAGGAGAACATGCGCGAAATTATTCAATTGATTGCTCACTACTTCCCACCTGCATCGCCAGAGATTTACTTTAACGACCCTTACAAGGTCCTCGATGGTCCTTTGGGTCAAGACTTTGTGCCCAAGGGCCACACAAACTTTAACGAAAACGTGATTCCAGTCTACCCTCCTGGTAGCGTCAGCCGTCTCTTGCATACCAAGGTCGATGATGGTCCACGCGTCTTAGGAGAATCAGAGTCGCTCTTGGATGCCTCTGGTCAGCCCAAGCGATTGGCATAAGTCTAGATACTGATTGCTGTTCTTTCTTTATTATAATAATGTTACTGTTTGAACTTATTCATAATATAGTTCTCATTTATCCGTGCTTGAATGATTCTATCCGGCTTTTGATCTCATATCACGACTTGAGCCTTGTGCTCTCCAGAAGTACTAAAGAATACGATAACTTTACATCAATGGTCGCTCGAATGTATTGTCTTGTACTTTTCTCCGTATATACTTCTGTCTACCTGTTGCATCTGGTTCTAGGTTCTAGGTTATTTCGTTATGCTGATTTAATGCGTCAAAAATCGGGCCTTTGTGAGTTCAGCTTCCTATCACTCCACTGCCTGCCATGGATCTCACAGCCCGTCTACGAGAATGCGTGGAGCACCCGCAGCAAAGGGAGAAAGCTGAAGGATTCAAAACTATACTCGCTGACATCCTATCGCTGCCACCAGCAGAGCAATCCAAGAATCTCAAGGCATACGTGGAGGCAGTTCTGGACGAGCAGGTTGGATTAGTGGTGGCGCGTCAGCTCCTTTCAGAATTCATTAGCCTATTCGACTCACGCATCACCGACACTGACGTACAAAAAGAGCTATTATCATTTGCAATTGAACATGCACAACCGAGATCAGTCAGTTTTGAGGAGCAGGTACACTTGGAAACATTGCGCGTCGTCACCTTAGTATTACAAACCTCAGTTATCATTGATTTCCACTAGCTTTCACAAATGCGAGAAAAACTGGCAGGCGTATACGAATCTGAAGAGGACTTTTTGGAAGCTGCAAAGATATTGCAAGGCATTCCTTTAGATTCTGGACACAGGTAAGTTGAGAGAGTGTTTATCCAGCTGCCCAATACGTGGATATTCATGCACGAGGGAAATGTAGATCTATATCGGATGATTACAAGCTACGCATCTATATCCGCATAGTACGTCTGCTACTAGAAGTGGATGAAGCCGTAAATGCTGAGGCGTACCTGAATCGCGCAGCACTGCTTATTCCCAACTCGACGGATTTTGTGCTCGGGTTGACTTTCAAGTTATCTCAAGCTCGAATTCTGGACGCAAAGCGACGATTCCTCGAAGCTTGTTCGAAATACCACGAATTGAGCTATGTGACACAGCTGGATGAAGATGAACGTATACAGTGCCTGTAAATATTTAATATTACAAAGTGAGTGGGAATTGAAGTCTAATTATGAGGACGACTTAGTATGGCTGCTGTTCAGTGCGCTTTATTGGCCGGTGCAGGTCCCAGAAGATCGCGATCTCTTGCAACATTGTACAAGGACGAACGGACCCATCATTTGCCCATATTTCCTATCCTTGAAAAGACATATCTCGAGCGTGTTATCCGGCCAGACCAAGTTGCCGAATTCGCAGCAACCTTGCGGCCTCATCACAAGGCCAAACTGGCCGACGGTACGACCGTCTTCGAACGAGCTATGCGCGAACACAACTTGTTATCAGCATCAAAGATTTATAACAATATTACATTTGACGAATTAGCAGCTTTGCTCGATGTATCCAGCGAAAAAGCCGAAGAGATTGCAGGCCAAATGATCACTGAGAACCGTATGGTTGGCAGCATTGATCAACTTGAGAAGCTTATATCATTTGAGTCGGGAGGTGCGGCGCATAATGAACGAGGAGATTCTGTCACGGCAGCCGCAGTCGCAGCCAATGGCACACCGCAAAATACACGGCGAATTGAGCAATCGATGCTTGAAATTATCAAATGGGACTCTGGCATCCAAGCACTGTGCTACGACGTGGATGCCATAATTTCGTTTATCCATTCAAAATACCCAGATTATGTATTAGCAAAACTACAGGCAGGCGGCGTCAAATAAATGTGGGGTAGTGATCCTGTGCAACCTTGACTTTTGTCTTTACGTTTCTTTTCAAAATGTCACGATTGGTGCCCACCTCGACTACCACAATCCCAGTAAGCCAGGCAACAGAGGGCTACGATGTTGCCAAGTTGGTCGTCGAGAAGCATGAGTTCCCTGCTCCCCAGCAGCCTGCACGAGAAAAAATCGCGTTCCTGTGGTCTCATGCCAACGGTTTCAACAAGGAGGTTATGCACCCGCTTATGCGCCGCTTCCTAGCACAGCTACGCAAATTGGAGCAATATAACCACACAGACGTGCACTTTATCGCCTGGGATGCACGCAACCATGGCGACTCGGCGAGACTGAACGAGGGACACCATACTCCAAAATGTAATGCCGTTTTTCCCAATTATCGCATGTGAAATTTTATAATTTTCTGGCTGCTAACTTGGGTAGGGGCACCGCCATAGTCAGTTGGTTCGACCATGCGATGGATACCAAGCAGATTATCGATGAATTGGACTTAAAGAGTTACGATAAACTTATTGGTGTGGGCCATAGCTTTGGCGCTACTTCCATGTAAAGAAACTGGATTTACTCTGGGCAAGATGAAAGTGGCTGACTAAAAGGAAATCGTTCAGGATACTATGCGAATTCCTTTACCCCAAAACATTTGACGGCTTGACCATCCTAGAGCCTGTCATTCATGGAGAATTGCTTCCTCTTGCTTTGCGTTTACAATTCCCAGCCATTGCTGTCACCTTGAAGCGTCGCGATACCTGGGACAGCCGCGAAGAATGCATGAAATCCTTGGCAGGAAGATCTTTTTGGAAAGCCTTCCATCATGAAGTACTTGAAAACTATGTGGTAAATATGATGAACATTTTGTCGACATTGTTATCTATTTTGCATTGAAACCACCAAATATTTTTAGCAATATGGATTGTACCATACTGCCGATGGCAAGGTCAAGCTCAAGTGTCCCAAGGAACAGGAACATGTAAGTGGACCATTTTATTTTTGTAGCCTGTAATGGCTTTCAAATAAGAATATACTACTGCTAGTTGGTCTATATGAATGGAGCATACGGAGCGGTCACTGCCTTTGCAGCCCTTCGAACCATCACCATTCCTCTACATTTCGTCCATGCAAACTTCTCCGGCTAGTAAGTCTTGATTACATATGAAGACCTCCGCTTTTTTTCTCTCCTTTGCTAATACGATGGCTTGCAGCGTTGATCCAAAATTCGGTGAGACCATCAAGAAACAATCGCCGTTGATCACAAACGCATATGTGGATGGAACCCACGTTGTGCCTTTGGAAAATCCAGATATTCTCGGTAAGTATTAGGGATAGTATCTTTTGTCTGGCATGATGATTTCTGATAATCGTCTCTACAGTGCCTGAAATTATCCGCTTGACTGAAAGGGTGCGCGAGCAAGGTGTGCGCGCAAAGTTGTAGACGATGCTTTAGAAACTAGTGCAGATTAGAAGAAGCTTTCTGGTTAAAGTTCTCTAACTTCTTTATAATGATCTATAAACATTGTAAACTGATTGAAGTCGATCTATGGTTACAAAAAATTAGTGGAGTAGGGTATTGATAATTGTGTTGGAAATGCGAGGTTTTATGATGATTGCTGTTGAGATACAGATGATTTGTAACCTTCCCAGCTGATGCGGATACCGCTGTAATATCTCGTTGTTAGCATTATCTCGAACAGTAAACTTTAGCATTGCAAATACACTTACCTATCGTTCCAATATACAGTTTCGGCTAGCCATCCCTTATCCTCCATTGCTTTGACAAAGGAGTCCGTGTTTTGTTTGGTCCATGTCAGGCTATCGTCCAGCGCAGCCATGTAGGCATCCTTATATTGCTCTTGTTTCAGCAAGTCGTGAAATTTCAATGAATGCAAGATTGCTTGTATGATATCCTTGGATTCGGCATCTTCGTGCAAAAGGACCCACATTGTCTTCTTTCGGTAACTTAACAAGTAATTTTCATCTCTGAGCATGTTGACCGCAGCCTGCACATCTGCTACGGATGCAAACGATTTCTCGGCGCTGGGTCCAAGCTTGATTCGGACCGATATATTTCCTTTCGGTCCATACGGCCTGATCCATTCTCCAAAGCCAATCTCTCTCGGCTGCAATTCTCGATGATCCTCCACCTTGCCCGTGTCGATAAACGAACGTCCGAGTAAGGTAACCTTAGCCTGGTTCAAAACCTCAAATTCGGCGGCCCGAAGCATCTTGATTGTCGACCAAAAATTGATTGGCGATAGCACCGAAAATGCACCGAACAGGAAGATTGGATCGTGTGATATGGCAATGACTCCAACACCTGTCAGCATGCCCAGCAAGTGTGCCGTAGACATTTGTGCATCGTCCTTGGCAACAATGTCACCAATATTGTTATTGATCTAGATGGCATTTTCTCTCGGTTCAGCATGAACATTTCTCCAACCGTCATACAAGACTTTCATACTTACAGCGAAGTGCTTTGTAAAAATCATATGACTGGCTATCCAGATACTTTCATGGACCAAGTTAAACATGTTGCCGACTACACAGCAGTACTTGTAAGCATGTTTCCTCTTACAAAGATATACCAAACCATTGCTCTTACCAGCTGCCAGGGGAAGGAAGAACTTCGGGGAGACGACAGATGTGCAAAGTTGAAGAAAGCAGCCAACGGCTGAAAATACTTCGCAGACCTATACGATTTTCATACGAGTTATTGTATGGTTTCTGTACCCAAACTGCTTTTTGGTGCTTACAATCTTCCATGTCTTTGGATGAGAGTCAAATGAGCTTGCAAATCGTTTAATAAAAAACAGTTTACCAAACTCGCCGATGCCGTCCTTCAATACCCTATTTTCCAACAAAAGTCATATATTTATATCACAAGTGTATCATCACTTTCAACTCGTACCATTGGATAGCGACAGCACCGCCTGCTGCCTCCACCTCTCCGAGACCAAGCGATGAAAGCATGGCTTGTGAGCAGAGGACGCCGATCTACAACGATGATACATCTTTAACTTGACCAGTTTTCTATTTGACATTCATTCAATGAATACATACTGCAGATCCTACGTAGGTTTCGATGGCCAACCAAAAATGGAACCGTTTATAGCATCCGTGAACTGATTCCGGGTATCTAGAGAGACGGCCTGCATGTGAAGCCAATCGACGATGATGGTAACCGAGGCAAAACAATTTTAGTTACCCTACGGGCAGGAACATTTCCCGTAAATTTTGCTTGATAGATCCAAGGAAACCATAATGCGCAGCATTCATGTTGCTATTTTCTTGTCCTCCGATTTGATGGCTCGATTTTGCTATCGTTTCGTTGCTATCTGCAGGCCGTAACCATTGCCACGACAGCGGTGGCGACGTGACAGGCGAACCCACTCTTGTTTTGCCCGTAGTTGCTGGTTTGCCTTTGGCCATAGTGGGGAGGCTGGTGTAGATCCGGGTCCGACCATACACATATTCCGTCAATATAGGTTTTTGGTCGAGCAGTATTCGACAAGTACTAAGATTTCGTCTACTGCTGCATGCGATCCAACTTGTGCACGAGATTGGCCGAGGTATCATTATGCTGCTGTCATTAAGAAAGCCTCCTGCTCTACTTTGTCGGTCAGTCACCTAACTGCACTGAAAAATTCGTGCTCCGGACAGGGCAAACGCAGAACTTTTTTGTTAAAGAGATCGATACGACAATGAGCGATTGGGGTAAACACGTTTGACAAGAAACAAAAAATATACGCTGAAAAACCGACATTGTATGTAGAGGAAGAACAAGAGATCGAAGTTACCATTCCCAAGAAGCAAAAGTGGGATGACGAAGACGTTGAAGACGATGTAAAAGACGATTGGGAGGAGTCTGACGAGGAAGAGAAGCCCAAGAAAGAGCTTCCCCCAGTTAGAAAGAAGGTTCCACTCGCACAAAAGATTGCCGAAAAGAAGGCAGCCGAGGAACAACGAAAGAAGGAAATCGAGGCCAAGAAGGCTGCAATTGTAAGTGCCATTACACATCTCGCGCAACCGCCATGGTTTTTAACTTGCTGACTCGCGTATCACTAGCGCGCTGCTGAAGAAGAGGGTGAAACCGAAGAAGATGCCTTTGAACGTAAACAGCGTATGCGTCAACTAGAGCTCGAGGCTGATATGAAGAATGCCACTGATCTGTTTGCTGGCGTCTCGGTGTCAAAGGAAGATAAGGAGAAACCTATCGAAGAAGTCAAGCCAAAGACACGAATTGAGTATGAAGCTTATGCCAAGCGTATCGCTGCCATGATCTTGGCCAACTCGGTACAGTAACTAGATCATTGTGTTTCTGTACAAGATTCTTGGTAGGACTGACACCGTGATTAGAAAAGCATCAACTATGCCCACTTTTTCGAGACTTTGGTACGTGAAATAGCCGAACCATGCAAGGATATGGATATCCGCAAGGTTGCGTCGGCACTGCAAGCTATGGCAAACGAGAAACAACGCCAAGCCAAGGAAGCTTCCAAGTCCAAGAAGAAGGGCAAGCCTCAGCTAGCCGCTGTAGGCAAGAACGCTGCCTTGGATGATGCTACATCATACCGAGATGTGTACGATGATTTTGATGACTTTATGTAAATACACGAGTAATAAAAAGAAACAATAATGGAGACAAATGGATATCAAGCCTTACACAGGAATCATGCTTTTATTCGAGCAACGCGTTAAACGGACGAGTATGTAGAATATTAAGAGCTTATCAACAATACTGTTAAATTTACTACATACCTGTTTTCGATGTATGGCTTTACCACTCTGTTTGTTTAAGCTTCTTCAATCGCTCTCGAACGGGGTAGTAGCATTTCATAACCATAATATCGGCAATGCCGCGTTTGCTGAGTACTGATGACAGCGACTCTCGTCAGAATCGCCATTTTACTTATCCAGGAGCATTGACAATATAACATCGTGGTAAACTTGGTTATACGTGCATTATCGTCTGTAAAATTGCTGTCTTGTTGCCAACGAGAAGATACACATCGGGACCTCGATATTCCCTGTATACTCTGCCTGCTGAAAAGGCTGATGCTTTTCATGCGATGCGTTTGCTTGAAATGCTCAATCAACTCAACTCGATTGCGGAGACCTTCAAAGTGTCCTCCCACCACAGTGAATACTTGGGATTTCCTCCACAGACAAGCAGCCAAGTTCATGCAAGAAGCCTTTTGTAGCGAACATAACAGAAGCTGACCGAAAAATACATGCGTTCCAAGTAGCCTAAGCACAGTCTCTCAATGCGAGGATTCGATAGACGTTCAATACAGGCTCGACAACGCAATTCCTCGAGTAGCCTAAAAGCAAGATCAAATCAAAGATGTACTTAGCATGAACGCATGCGATAGTGATTTATGTACTATATTTACCGAAAATAACGAGAAAAAATTAGTACAGCGTTTTGTGAGGTTTTTCATAGGCGGATGCAAGCACACATGCGACTGGGGCGAGCCGCCCCTTTCGATTCGGACATTGATTTTGAATCCAAAACGGAAAGGACTCTCAGGAACAGGTTCTCCACCCTTTTTTCTCGACGACAAAGACCATGCTGGGGTCTGAAGACCGGCACTCTGTGGCAGTCATGTCTGCTACGAACGATGCATCAGAGTGCCTGTATCCGAATGACAATAATGAGAAAACAAATACGCCGAAAAAGAAATCAGTGGAGCGAATATCCAAACTCTTTCAAAAGAAGGCAAAAAAGCAGCCTACCCCGTCAATATCCTCCTCCATGTCTTCAGTGTCGCTCTCGTCATCCTATCAACCACAATGCAACCAAACAAATGCTACTCAACAGCGGACGAGTAACAACACTGTTGGAAGTTCCACCGTCGACCGTCCTCATCGTACGAGCAGCCTGCGTCTCCAGAGTCGATTGTCATCTCTTCAGGCTGCGCAATCGAGACCATCGTTAGATGCAACTACCAATGGCGCGGATGAAGGTAGAGCTCATGTCAAAACTCTCAAGTGACAGGTTTGCTGACAGCTTTGCACAACCCTCTCAGAATCCGAACAGAGCGATGCAGGATCTTGTGCAACCACTGTGACACTTCAAGCGCAACTAGCACGTCAAAAACAGATACTTCAGGAATTGGAAGCTGAAAACGAGCGATATCAGCATGACAACAAGATCCTGACTGATAAATTGAACAAATTGCGAGAGAAGAAAGATCAGCGACAACAGGATATGCTGCAGCTCCAGAGCAGTTACGAGGAACACATCAAGGCACTTCGTGCTACAGACGACGATCTGGAATCAATTTGTAAACGAATCAGACAGCTTCGTGAGAATATTGGTATACTTGCTGGTATGCTGGTGGAAAAAGCAGACGCAGAAGTAGCAACGCGAGCGTTGGGCACGTTCTGGCTCAATTTGAACGAAACAATCAGTGAAATGGGATGCCCGCTATCGACACCGCGTCTCAAGATGCTGACAGAAAAGTTTATGATGGACGTCCTGGTACAGACATTGAACCTGAACGCGTTTCCCGGTGTGGAAGTTGTGGAGGATTATAATCGGTTGCAATGCTGGCTTGAAGATCAAAACGCATGTAGCAGATTCCCTATACGGCTGCGGCAAGAGATGGCACTCGTAGTTGCCAAGAACGACATGGATAAAGACAGCAGTGTATATCGATCACGACATGCAGCTCTGCAGAACAGCTGGAAATATTTATACAGTGGACTCGTCAAGGCGTATCCGTTTGTCTACCAGCATGACAAGGCTGAACCCGATATACAAAAGCATTACGGGGCTAAAGTCCAGATACTCGTGGATCAAACCATTTCTTTGGGTCTTGCAATCAAGGGACAGGAAGTGGATATCACAGCTGCAGCTGTAGCAGAGGGCGAGCAGTTGTTTGATCCTGAGTTGATGGTCGATGAAGATGGACAGACGTCAGGAATCGTGCAACTTTGCGTATGCCCACCATTCGTTGCTGGAGACTCTTCCACTATCAAAATACTGGAGAAGGGACGAGTTTTATGCCGTCCATCTGAAAAGTTAAACTAGATATCCTTTTTTTCCGTTATACACATCTTACCTCCATTGCCATCGCTGTTACCGCCAGAACGATAATCTCGACCTGCTTTTTTCCCGGATATACCTTTCTGTTTTCATCTTCTTTTTTATTAGTTTTTTTTCTATCTTTTTTGTTTTTCTTCTGTTCGTTCGAGTGCTTTCGTAAACCTCCTTCTGTGAATGACTTTTTTGTTATAATAGTCTACCTCAAGTAATACCAGACATTCTTTTTTAAATTGAATGCAGTGCATCCCCTTAGTAAGCAAGTTCCAAATAGGCGACCAACTGTGTTGATCCGGTTCACTTACAAGCTGTATTGGGTAATTAGGCAATACTCACATCTTCCCGCTATGACTACATTGAGCAATGCGCATAATTTGGCGCACTTCCAGAGTTTGTAGCACCATGGTTACTGCCACAAAGCCCAGGTCACACACGCCCATGTTTCTTCTCATTCATGAATCACTTCCAAATCTACCGGAATCGCCGTCTCGGTGAAGGCAGCTACGGCATCGTGTATGTCTGCAAGTGGTATGGCACCAAGGCCGCTGTAAAGATATTCCAGTCGAGATCGAGAACGACCGGATCGAGAAAGAAGTCAGGCTGCTCAGCAACTTTAGAAGCCAGCATATTGTGCAGTTTCACGGCGAAGCAACGTTTGAAGGCAGGTTGTGTCTGGTGACAGAATACGCGAAACGCGGATCCCTGCGACGCGTGCTGAATTACCAGAATCTGGATATTGATATCAAGGCACGCATTGTCGACGGTATTTTGTATGGGCCTAAGATATCTCCATGGTAACGGCATAATCCACTGCGACCTCAAGTCGCCTAATATCTTGATAACGCAGCATTACGAGGCCAAGATAGCCGATTTTGGGTTAGCAACGTTGAAGAGTGCTGCAAAGGAAAAGATGAATGCAAGGTTCGGTTCACTGCGCTGGATGGCTCCTGAGCTTTTCAAGGATCCACCTCGATACTCGTTTGCATCGGGTATCTACGCGCTTGGAACGGTATTTTGGAGATTGCGACGGGCAAGGAGCCATTTTTTAATATCACCAACGATCGTGTTTTGGAAATGATCAAGAATGGACAGCAAGAAAATAAAATTCCAGACACTATTACCTGTTGCATTTGCAGAAAAGATCCGAGCTTGTTGGCGGTTTGATCCCGACCAGCGGATTACGGTTGATGCATTGACACCTATGCAGCCTTCAACCTTTATCCAAGAAGATGATGGACTTTCTGACGACAATACTTGGTCCGTGGAGGTAAATATCCATCGATTCAAGAAAGCAGCAGAATATGTTATCTTTTTTTACTAACGAAAATAGACAGAATATATCATTGGTAGATACGAGAAGCTCTTCAAGGTCCAAACTGTGCTACGAGGAACCTCCTGCGATCACGGTAGCACTGCAAGCACAATTGGCAGAGCAGAAGCGGATCCTTCGAGAATTGGAGGCTGAAAAAGAGCAGTATCAGAATGATGACAAGATTTTGAACAATGAATTAGACGAGCTACGACGGAAGAAAGAGCAGCAGCAGCAGGACATGCAGCGACTCAAGCCGAGTATATGGAACACATCAAAGCGTATCGCGCTACAGACGACGATTTATCGACTATCCGTCAAAAGCTCGCCACGCTCCGTCGGAAGATCAGGACACTTGCTGACGCGCTAGTGGAAAACGCAGACGCAGAACTAGCAACGCGCGTGCTCAGCACATTCAGGGTCAAAATAGATAAAAGCGATCAAGGAAATGGGATTTCCACTGTCGCCACGGCGTCTCAAGATGTTAACGGAGGAGTTTATAATGGATGTTTTGATACAGCTATTGGATCCATATGATCTTCCAGGTGTGGAAATTGAGAACGACTATAGTCAGTTGCGAGGCTGGCTAAAGCACCAAAATGAAAGATGCTCCATACGGTTACGGCAAGAGATAGCTTTGATACTTGTCAATAATTGGATGAATCAAGCAAGTGATATATATTCGACACACCAAGCTGCACACGGAGAGTTCTGGAAGCTTTTGTACGGTGAATTTGTCAGAGCTTATCCATTTATCTACGAGAACGACACATCAGCTACAAGTGTAAAGAATTACGGCGCTAGAGTGAAGGAACTCGTGGATGAAAGCATTGCCCTAGGGCTTGCGATCAAGGGACAGGAAATGGATATCGTACCTGCGACTGTAAAAGAAGGCGAGCAAAAGTTCGATGTCGAGATAATGGTCGACGTGGACGGACAGAAGTCGGGTATCATGCAACTATGTATATGCCCACCGTTCATTATTCGAGGCTTTCCAAGAAGAAAGTTACTGAAAAAAGGACGAGTCCTCTGTAGTCCATCTGTAAAATCAAATTAGAAATGTTCCATCTTACTTATTTAGTCCCTACCTATGACAGTTGGTCTTGATTACAGATTTAACCGTATTGTAACGATGAAAAAAGTTCCAACAATCCTCTTCGCACGCCTTTTCTTTTTCCTCTATTGTCTCATGTCTCTCTTTGGCCAACTTTTGAGTGCCTTCTGCTCTCTGATACATATCGCATTCTGTAGCTGAAAAGCTCAAGAGAATAGTTGATGGAATGCTTTTGCCATTTGTTGCAGTATCTATGAGAACATCATGCATATTTGATCTTTCATCCATGAAAAAAAGCACAAAAGAAAGGAAAAGGAACAAGCAAAATTTAGTGCCATTCTGCTTTAGATATCGTCTACATGAGATATGTATTGTATCACCGAGTGTATGCTTCTGTATTGCTTGTACATTAATGCTTATGTTCTGTATACATCGTGCGCTGCATGCTTGGCAGATAAAAACATGTATTGGAGGCACACTTTTCAAATCAACAAGACCCCACACATACAGGAGCATTTTGACATTGCATACAGACTTTTTTATCCTCTGTTCATTGAGAACATTTTATGAAAAGAGCATAAAGTATTGAAAGTGTGTATAGTAGCTAGGGTAGAAAGGGAGACAATAGGCAAATTGTACATAGTGGAACGAACGAACTACTGTATCAGCATAGAATGTTTTGGAGACTCATATGCTTCGTTTGTGGAGCACTGCTGCTATTGCTTGCTTCAGTCTTGCTAGAGTTGGCGATATCGCCCGATGCAGGCGTGACAGTCGTTACTGGTCGTGGTGTCAACAGCGGTGTAGGCAGAGCGGATTCGTTGTTGCTAGTTGTTTCCATTTTGTTCTCGTCTTGCCAGGATTCCGATGACGAGCAAGGAGAGCTTGCAGTTTCTTTGAGAGGTGGAGGTAGCCAGGTAGCACTTGAGGGTTCCTCCGCAGTCTCGCCTGCAGATGGTGGGTCCAATGCAATAGGCCTTCCAGCTTTAATTACATCGATAGGTTTCATGGCTTTAGCTGCTATAAACAAGGATACTTAGCATCAAACCTATTCAAATCTCAACATTTCTGCATTTTCTATTTTCGGACTTACTGTCTGCAGCGGAATCATTCTGATCTGCAGAGTTGCTGCTGGTGCTGCTCTCGCTACTTCGTCGTTGTTTACCTTGCTGGACTGAAAACTGCGTCGTAAACGGCTCCACTTCTTTGGGCAGCATGGACTTTGGTGTCTTTTGCATCTTTAGACTGACATGCACCCTCTCTTCGCCTTCCAGTTGGGAGACAACTTGCTTGAGATAAGTTATATAGTCGATAGCGCTCTGGAGTACAGTCATTTTGTGAAGGTGTTCTTGGTCTGCGCACGATGGAATGAGCTGTCGCAGCTGGACAATTTTGTCATTAATCCGTTCCCGCCGTCGGCGCTCGATGGCACTGTGGGATAGTTTGCGAGCTTGCTCTCTTTGATCGGCCGTGCTCATTGCCTCCAGTTGCTTTGCTTTGAGTGTTGGTGGACTGATCGGAAAAGCGTAAGGATGAGGATGAGGATAGAGAGGATGGTATTCAGGTGAAGGGAAGCATTCAGCCGCAGTGGGCGCTTTTGGTAATATGCGTGGGGTTCCAGAGGGCTGCTTACTATTGCTGTTGTTACCGTTGCTGCTATTACTGCTGCTATTACTGCCACCTTTGCCGTTGCCACGCAGAGGCGGTAGTGGTGGCGACGATCCTACAGGAACATAGAAAGGCGTGGGAGGATATAGAGGGTAGTAAGGCGACTGGACTACAAAGTGTGGGTGTGGAGGGTGAGGGTAGGGCATAAGGGGAGGAGGTAGCGCCATCATGGGCGCAGCCATAGGCGTTTCTTCATCCTTTGACCGAGCTGTTTTTCGCTTCTCCTGATCATTTTCTTCTGTTGAAGGAGTCTGTGCGTGTAAAGTTGGTGACGACACCGTGCTTCCGGTTGGTGAAGAAGCTTTTCGCCGCTTCTTGGGAGGAACCATAGTAGGGTTATTGTTATTGGACTTCATGGTATGTAGAAAAAAATGGGAAAGAAAAGAAAGGGAAGAAAGGAGGTGTCTTGGAAACGGATGAAAACGTAAAGAGGATGTTTCTGTGAGCTTTTGTGTGGGCGTTGTGTGTGCGCGTGCACGGGTGTGCTCCAACTCTTCTAGAGTCTCTTTGATACAGTCTGAACTTGACCCAATCGAGAAGAACATGCTCCAACACGTGTGACTCTGATTGGATCGTTGAGCGCTCACGTTCCTCCCTCTCAGCCTATTGAAATCTTTTGTTCCCGGAATCGCATCAGCACTCCGTGCTATTTGAATCTGGCATTCGTAGATCTGGAGTTGTCCAATGTTGTACATTTGAATGGGTCCAACAACTTCAAACAACTTTGTTTGCTGTATTTGTTAACATACAAGACTGCTAACAGAAACGAAGAAATTTATCGATTATGACTTTCTTGGGTATACAATAATCTGTAGAGATAGCACGGAAACATGTATCAATTAATAACATGAAAAAAAGATGAGACAAGCACATCTTCGCGTCTAATGTAGTAAACAGAATTTGGGAACTTTTTTTTGCAATCTACATATCTTTTCTGCTTTGAATTCAAACTAAGAGAACCAGCTCCATATTCTAATAGACGGATATGCATACTACATACGATAGTATGCTTGATCTCGATTAGATACTACAAGAAACTGTTGTTCTATTATTAATGCTTAGGAGCAATGTTGACCGTATTTATTATCATACGAGCATCCGCGTGATTATTCGGTACTCCACCTATAAATCGAAAGCACTACTCAAACCAAGTACATGCCGATATGAATGCACTAATTATACCACAACAAGGTAGCAGTTCTAATAACTGTAGATGACATATCTACATAACTCGTGACTGTAAGTTGAGACTTTCAGTCTCACTCGGTTTTGTTTTGTACGCACTCGCTTTGCTAGCTAATCGTTATCGGGCACAGGAGATCCTTCCTTTTTGCCAACGTGCTTGCCCAACGTGTCTCTTTAAAATCCAGATGCCGTCTCTGATTGGAGCTTGTGAACATGTGCGCTCACAAACAGTGGTCTGTATTTCATTTTTCATCAAATGCCCCAGACCAATAGCATGGCAGCTTATACACGTCTTTGATGGATAACTGATAATATATCATATCCTGGCATCCCTTTCTGTGCTTGAAGCTAAACTTTAACTCCCTAACATTACCTCTTGCACTTGTCTGCGCTTTTTTGGCTGCAGCGAATTTGTATTAAAATCTTTTCCAGACGAAATTACACAGAATAAATTTGTGCTATATACGTATTTCATCACTGATACCGAAAAGACAAAACGCTCCTCACCAAATATAATGTGATTCAGTAAAAAAAAGATGGTATGGTACGCCAGCATTCTTGGGGGCTGTAGATGGCTTCACGGACATCATGACTGTCTATCTTGGTTATCTTTTCAATGCCAACCTTTGTATATCATGTATATTCCCCGTCTATTTCCGGAAGAATCAAAACCAATTCCCTATCTATGCAGGGGGTTACCTTGCTTTACGCGAGAAAGTTGCGACCGCGCATTCAGAGTATAGGTGACGATCATAGGAGGCGCGACAAGCGTCGCATTGTACCGATACTTTACCCTTGCTTCAGTTTGTAGATGAGCTCTGCTCCGTGGAAGGAGTATGGTTAGCCGTCGCTCTCTGGGTGTCGAATGCAAAGGAAGAAAACTCAATTTTTTTGGTTGCGTTGGTGTTACCTTCTGTCCGCGGCACGCGACATTTTTTTTTTTTCTTCTCGACTCTTCCTACCTTTGAACAATGAGAGAGATCATCTCCGTTCACGTCGGTAAGTCGCAAAGTTCCTCTTTTGCCAAAGAGTGTCTCATTAAGCATCCTGCGTATAGGCCAAGCTGGTGTGCAAATCGGCAATGCCTGCTGGGAACTGGTAAGGACGAGAACAATAAGAGCGTGCGCACAGGCACCAGGGAACTCAAAGATCTTCTTCAGTACTGTCTCGAGCACGGCATTAACCCTGACGGTCGTCTTCCCGAGGGAGCAGTGATTGACGACCACTCGTAAGTCGCTTCACTCGGGTAATGCACCTTTCAAGCACGCATATACTCAATGCTTCTTTTCAGCTTTGAAACATTCTTTTCCGAGACTGGAGCTGGCAAGCATGTTCCACGCACCGTTATGGTTGACTTGGAGCCCACTGTCATTGATGAAGTGCGCACGGGCACTTATCGCCAGCTTTTCCACCCAGGTACGCTTCCTGCATCTTTTGCATACATGTGACCTTCCAAGTACTCACGACGCTTATATGATTGATTTATGTATGCAGAGCAATTGATCAGTGGCAAGGAAGATGCGGCCAACAACTATGCACGTGGTCACTACACTGTCGGAAAAGAGATGGTTGACAATGTGTTGGACAGAATTCGCAAGTTGGCAGATAACTGCGGCGGTTTGCAGGGCTTTTTGGTGTTCCACTCGTTTGGCGGCGGCACCGGTTCCGGTTTCGGTGCGCTGTTGATGGAACGCTTGTCTGTCGACTATGGCAAGAAATCCAAGCTCGAATTCTCTGTATATCCTGCACCTCAGGTCTCGACCTCTGTCGTGGAACCCTACAATTCGATCCTCACGACGCACACGACACTCGAACACTCTGATGTCTCGTTCATGGTCGACAACGAAGCCATTTACGATATTTGCCGACGTAACTTGGATATTGAGCGTCCTACATACGTGAACCTCAACCGCCTCATTGCTCAGGTTGTTTCATCCATCACTGCTTCGCTTCGCTTCGATGGTTCTTTGAACGTCGATTTGAGCGAATTCCAGACCAACTTGGTTCCTTACCCGCGCATCCATTTCCCCTTGGTCTCCTATGCGCCCATCATTTCATCTGCCAAGGCTTTCCACGAAGCCATGTCCGTTGCAGAAATTACATCTGCCTGTTTCGAGCCCTACAACCAGATGGTCAAGTGTGACCCTCGTCACGGTAAATACATGGCTTGCTGCTTGTTGTACCGCGGCGATGTTGTTCCCAAGGATACAAATGCAGCCATCTCGGCTATCAAGACAAAACGCACCATCCAATTCGTCGACTGGTGCCCTACTGGTTTCAAGGTTGGCATCAACCATCAGAAACCTACCATTGTGCCCGGTGGTGATCTCGCCGAAGTCCAGCGCGCTGTATGCTTGCTGAGCAACACCACTGCTATCGCTGAAGCTTGGGGACGACTGGATCACAAGTTCGATTTGATGTACGCCAAGCGCGCCTTCGTTCACTGGTACGTCGGCGAAGGCATGGAAGAAGGAGAGTTTTCCGAAGCAAGAGAGGTGCGTATTTGGTTTTTTAAAACTACATTGCACGCTGCTAAATCTATTTTCTTTGTATAGGACTTGGCTGCCCTTGAGAAGGACTATGAAGAAGTCGGTTCTGACTCCCTTGGCGATTCCGAGATGGAAGAGGCCGAGGAATACTAACCAAGTTAACAATTATCTAAACTTGCGTAGCTTATATCATCGTATAGGAGAAACTTGCTATAGTTTTTCTTCATATAACATCTGTCATATCATAAGTGATCTAATAAATCAATTTGCAGACAAACAAAATAAAAATATTTGGAGTGAAAAAAAGAAAACTTTATTAATCTTTGCTTTGGGAGATCCATCATCAGACAATCACTTTATCCGTGCATTACACTTGTCCGGATATAAAATCGGGAAAGTGTTCAAACAAGAGGTACCGGAATGTTATAGTGTATTCATCACTTGAAGGATCAATCCCAAAACAGTCTTGGTTACTGTGTAAACATATATATATCTAGTAGCAACGAAAGGATAAGTACATAATGTCATTGACGCGACCATGCATCCCTTTCTCCATCCAAAAGATCCATTTGAGCATCATTTTCAGACGAATGTGTGCTTTCGGCAAGGGCCAACGACCAGCTTAAAAAAGCCACTCGAGGCACTAAGACGGCACTTCCTATACATTTTACATTCATTTCATCACTTTGCCCTCCTCCCTTCGCTCCCCCGTTGTCAACAAACTAATGAAAAAAATGCATACCTTTTGCGAGCAACCAAGACTTCATATACACCAAAGAAGAGACCTCACCATAAAAGCCACAAAACTTGATCGAAAGAAAAAATTTTCCTTTATTGAATCATATACCTACTAACTAAAGAAAAAGAGGAAGGAGTCAGCAAAAGCTTGATTGAAGAATCGAACAGCCAACAGGAGACGCGTTGATCTTTCTCAGACATCCAAGAAAGGCCTTTCGCTACCCATCACCGAGACGCAAAAATCTCTCTAGTGGAAACTGCGAACACGGGAATACATCATCATAGGAAAAGATCGTCGTGCCTCCTCCATTGGGACAAGTAAAAAGGAAAAACCAATACGCACCTTCTACTAACTAAAAGGGGGCCCGTCGTCCATGCACAAGAGTGGCTTGAACAGCTTCGCTACAAATCATTGAAAAATTCTTTGTCAGTCCAAGATTGCTTCGAAAGCAGAAGCATGTAAAGCAAGATGGCGCACGCTGGTAGTTCATCAGCAAGGTATACTGGCATGTATTCATCCGCACTTAGCGAAAGTGCAGGCATTATCTCCTCATGGTCGATAGGTTCAAAGGAAAGTAGATCGCTCGAGAGCGAATCATCACCTGAACTCACGCACGCCACTTGCAAAAAGAACGGAATGCAAACATACCTTGTGAAAAACGAAGCAAACCAAAAACAAGAAAAGAGAAAGAAAGAAATCAAGTTGGGTGGGTGGCTGACAAGTGGCCAGTATTTATATTTGCTGCGGACTGTGAACACTAGAGAAAAGCAGCGAAAAAGAAGAAAAAATTTTTTATCTTAACAGCGAACTTCAGCTCGTTGCGAGAAGTTTCCGTCGGCGCTGGTCCATGAAGCCCGCCAGCTGGTGCTTGCCGAGGGCGTCGTAGCAGTCGTGGAGTAGCTGGTACGCGTGGGCTAATTGATCTCGATCAATGGATATCTCGCGTTCCATTTGTTTTTCGAAAATTTTAACGGCCAAGGAAAGTGATGCCTCGCACTGCGTGAATTGGAGCGTTTT
This sequence comes from Rhizomucor miehei CAU432, assembly GCA_000611695.1. NCBI lineage: Eukaryota > Fungi > Mucoromycota > Mucoromycetes > Mucorales > Lichtheimiaceae > Rhizomucor > Rhizomucor miehei. Next base: position 131,275 of record KK099983.1, read on the forward strand.
AAAGTAAGCGTCGGCGAGCTGGATGTGAGCTTGAGCGCGAATTGTATCGAGTGCGTCCCGCTTGGCGGTGTCGTCGTCACCGACGCGCTGATTGTCGACGATCTGGCAGATCTTTGCAAAGTACGGAATGCTGCCCTTTACGTTGCCTTCAATCTGGAGCTTGGTGGCAACTTGGTGCAGTACTTTGAGTTCAAGTAGATTGGCAGGGTTGATACTTTCAGAATGAAGGTATTGGGGACCAGACATAGGTGAGAAAGTGTTGTTTCAAGTTGTCACAACAACTTATATTTTTCCCGTTTCATTATACAATCGCCTTTTCGGTGCTTCATCTTTTACTGCGAGTTCTGAAAGCTAGACTTCTGTGTCCAACATAAAAAGAATGATTGGGTTTGTGGTTTGAGTCAATAGTGGAAACTTGTAGACATCATACAACCCAAAGGTTTATTAATCGAGTTAATACTGTTTATATATTAAATGCTCGCGCTACCTGAGACAACTTTTTGTGCTGTATCGGAACACATATTGCGGTACATAGGAGGCATATCACTATTAGTGATTTTTGCGCTAGCATTTAAGATCTTTTGCGACTTACATTGGCAATATTTACGGGAGCATGTGGACCCAGCGCATAAAGTCACCCCGAGCGGCATCAACACAAAAGTGGTGAGCCATTGGTTCTGAATCCATATAGTTTTCGTTGCTTACCACTCCTAATTAAAGAAATGAGTACTCCACAAGATATATATCTGTGTGCTCCGTACTTACGAAATCACAAGTGAGGTGAGATAATGTCCGTGCCTTTCGGATGCCTTCTCAGCACCTGGTTCTGCTGTACTAGTCAGTAATAAGAATCTAAATACAAAGAGGATCTTACCGGTGTAAGAGTTGGGTTTCTATCAGCTCCAAAAGTGCTGAATTTCGTTGAAATGATGATTTTGTTCCGTGCAATAGAGCAATGCCCGGAAGGTCGTACTTTTGAGCCAGATCCATAGCCAAGCCGGCAACGAGACCGTCGTCCGCAATAAACCGGTTTTTGAGAATGCCTGTTTATAGCGAGTAATGATCGGCGGAAGCAGTTCAGAGACTCGAGCGGCCAGGATTTTGGTGAATAACTTTGCATCAGCACATAGTAGCACATAGTAGTGAGATCGGACGCCAGTTCACCAAATTGGACTTGTCGCCTTTCTTGGGGAGAAGCACCACCACAGATCTCTTCCAAGTAGCCGGGAACATCTGGGAGTCCAGAGCTGCGTTGAGCACCTGCGTGAAAAGATCCCTAACGAAGTCATTGGCGCAGATAGCTTTAAGTAACTCGGAGGGAATGCCGTCGATACCTGGGCTGCTCTTCGTGGGAGATTTAGATAGACAACGCCGCAGGAGCTCCGAGTCAATAGGGCCGATAATGACGAGGTTGCAGCAGAGTCTAGGCAAACATCCGCTGGAACAGACGACAATAACGTGCGCATAGAGGTGTAGTCCACTGGCTCCGCCGTGTAAAGAGACTGATAAAAGGAACGAGCACAGTTAAGCACGTCGGACGTTTGCGAAACCAGAGATCCATCGGGACGTTGCAAAGCTGGAATGAATTGCTTCCGTTGCCGTTCTTGGAGGCAGCGATAGAAATAGGCTGTGGATCGCTCCCCTTGTTCACGCCATCGGCGACCGGACCTCAAAGCAAGTACATCCGTCTGTTGTTCAGATATGCGGCTAATTTCTTCATCGATCGCCGCCAATTGTGTAAGCAATAGTATCGCATCTGACTGGCTAGAGCTGGCAGTGCGGTTGGCTGAGCCTTGTGGCTAGTCGACAACAGGAGTATCTCAAATACGTTGAAGCAGTAATCGACGGCGACGCTGAAGAGCTGACAGGCGCAATTTGTGATGGTGAGCGAGTTGTGGCTAAAGGTTTGAGCATGGGCTTTAACCATGAATTTAAGATAATCCCATTGAACCGCCGGGGTCCCTGGAGGTAAACCATCCTCCGCCTTTTGTAGCAAAGCAGCAAGTTCGCGAAGCCAGTTGGCTAGCCAGTGCAAGATTTAGTTGGGAAACAGGCGCAAACTATCCTCTGTCAAAAACGCCATTTATTTTTTCACAAGCGCACATTTAAAAGAGAGATTCAGTAAATATGTCACCAAAAATGTATTGTTAAGCCCTCGGTGGTATCACGCATGTTTGCCATGGTCACAATGACTTTGTTCTGCTGCAAGTTGTATCTTTTAAGCGTATCTTCGGTGATGGTATCTTGAGTACCGTCGCGACTACCAAAGCTAATGAAGTCATATTCATAGTAGTCTCTCGTCAATGTCAGATGCTTGAGAGTTGGAAAGACGCTGCTGATTTGCGCCAGAAATCGTATATGTGTTCCTTCCGGAATATCATGGATGACAAGGTATTCTACGGGAGCTGGCGATGCCTGACAGTTTAGCTCGTGAATAATCGCTTGCGCTACAGTCATTGAGATGGCCAATCGTTTGAGTTCAGAAGGTCCTTGCTTGAAACACTGAGCGAGACTCTTTGCACCCCGGTCTACATTTTTACAGAATCCCAAGTCCATGTGCTGCAGATAGCGCGCACTTCTGCCCGTCAAGAAGACGCATGCAGTTTCAGCCGAACATTGGGTACCGGCAAGACTGAGGAACTGTAAATTGATATTGTACCTGGCGACAGTCTGCAGGCCAGCATTGGTGACGTTGCGACATCCTGTGATATCGATTTCCCTGACATTGAGTTTGCCAAACTTGGCGACAGCCATGAGTGCACCGTCTGTGATGATCGCATTATTTCTGATGGAAAAGGAAACTAGCTGTGCGTGATCGGCGAATGCTGCTAGTCCTCTCTCGCCGCCAGCACTGCTGCCGAGCGAATCTAACTGGAGATACTCCAATCGTGGCAATGCCGATGCCAGGGCAACAAATAGGTCATCTGTAACATGGTCGCAAAAGGATAGGTCCAGAACGCGCAGGTAAGGAAGAGACCAATGCTGTCGTGCTAACGATCCCAGAGACTTTATGGAAAAGAAGCTGACGCGTCTCAACTTGAGGATATGGAGATTCGATGCATATCGTACGATGTATTCGAAAGAAATGAGGCCGGACGCTATCGTACAATGTTTCTTCAATGTCGGAAAGGTCCAATTGTGTAATCAATGCCCGAGTTTCTGGTCGCAAATGGGGCAAAAGGTCAATAAAGCGATTGAACAAGTACAGAGAATCGTGCAGGTATCCTTCGTGGAATTCTGGATTTCGCCAGATACGCTTATTACAGGCTTCGTTGAAGCGTCGGCTGACAAGTGAGCACTGCACTAGCGTATGCCAATCGAGAAATGGAGCAATGCATTCTGCGATCAGATCGCTTTTTGTCACAAGCGGAATGCCATCAGTAAAAAGCAACGGATCAAACTTGGCGATTGCGGAAGATTGTGTCATAGTCTCACTTCCACAGGAACGGGAAAAGAGTTGTAAGCATCCTTTGGAACATATGTTTTTCTTTTTTCTGCTGAGCAGTTCAATTGTAAGAAAAGGAAAGTCATTTGCTGGCGTCGTGACACACCATTTTCTTTAAAGAGTTCAGAACGATGGAATAGCTCGAAGCTGTGAGCTTAATCCTGGCTATCAAAATCGACATGCAAAATAAAGAACGGATGGCGATGGCATCTCAAGTAATTAGAACGCTGTATTAACTTATATCCCATAAAGCAGGATACTCCTTTTTGATCGTCCTGGAAATGCTGATTATTATCTAGAGAGCAAAGAACGTCGCAATCTGCTTGCCCGATATAAATGAAATGCATGGATCATTGCGTCGTGGATGAAAATATGAAACCATTCGTGCATTCTAAGGCCGCGCGTCCTTCGCTTCGGCCTTCGCTTTTTGGATTTCTGTCGTTTTCTTTTCTCTTCATCTGCCGTTGACCTTCAGAGTATCTTTTACATAGTGTCGTTATCTGCTTGATACGTTCAGCGTCGATGCAGAAGTCTCAATCGGCAAGTGTATGATCAAATGCTGCTGATGATAATTTATTTGACGTGTTGTACCAGAAAGATGAAGGTGCGGCGCAGCAGCCCTCTGTACGTTTGAAGCGTAGAAAACTCGTCAGGAATGGACCTACACACGAGGAAAAACAAGTTGTAGATCTGGAGACCAAAATCCAAGCCCTTAAGCGTCTAAAAGCATACAGAGAAAAGGTATGCAATCCCATATATCTCTGTAGCAAATAATGGCATCTTGATGGATATACACTTGATAGGGCGAGCAGGAAGAACTTAAAGATCTGGTCTCTCGATGGCGTTCAATCGCTCAGGTAAATGCAAATAGTACAAATCTTCCATTTTTGCAGAAAGACAGGCATCGTCCGAAAACATTCTACCAATACTTACAGAATGTACAAATTGTAGCAAGCTGCAGAAACACTCCTAAGTTACTTCACTGAAGACTCGCAGGCATTTCTACCAACTCGGCCGTTCTGGGACTCGGATGAAAATCAGCAGCAGTACAACAGGGAAGAAGATGAAGAAGATGAAGAGGAGGAAAGCGATTATATGCTTCGCATGCTGAAGGTTCTTCAGATTGACCACGAATTGCTTCAGTATTCGCCCGATGACTGTGGATTCTATGACTGAATGTATCTTCTCAAGATAATAAACAA